>RPOG01001659.1:122500-134772 GCA_008086565.1 Thalassoma bifasciatum | reverse complement strand
AGCTTATTCTTGGAGTTTAGGACTCCTTTTTGTAACATGCTTCTCTTTGTTGACTTTGGTGAAAATTATGAGCAAATACAGGGTTCAATTCAAGTTCTGCTCAAGAAGAGAATGGAATGTCATGACTAACAATGTAACACTCAGAGGCCAACTGAGTTTGAAAAAGGACTTTTTATTAACCACAAAATTAATAAATAAGCAGCTTATGGTTTACTCAGTGAGGATTTAACAACAAACATTCAACCTTTTTTCCAAAATTCATCATCAATTTTCTCAGTTCTACATAAAGTTGAACGGATTGAGATAAAGCATTTATTCTTCAAGGCAGGGTATGCAGGAATGTTTTAAGCTTTCATTTGTTTACACATCCAAACAGGACTCCTCCTCTGTGGCTCAGAGTCAGCGGCTGCGCATGCTCACTGCCCCTGACCGTAGCTAACAGCGTGACTAACAGTCGTAGCTTTGTAAACACACCATAGATGGTAAAAAACAGCCCTGAGCACCTGCAGCATCTCTGAGAGAAACTCAAGAGCTGTACACCTGACTTCCTGCAGGTGCCCCGCCCCTGGTGTCTGGCTGCAGTATAGGTCATAAACTGCCTCCCTATGCATTCAGGATACAAAAAAAATTATTATACCTCGTAGAAATGTTTCTCCCATCCATACGTTAAGGTGGTGTGATGATGTAATTTGGCTGCATTGTGTTCAAGTCTTTTTTTTTACTGAGAAGTTAGTTTCTCATTAGTTATTGGACATTCAAAACCGTGTTATAAGTTTCATTTTACGATAGTTGACAGCTGCCATTTGTGCGTAGTTTTATCAGGCTATAAGAAACTTCGGGAAAGAGAGCCAAAAAGAAACTACACCTTTGAAAGAAGAAGAAATAAATATTTGTATTTCTTTTTTTCACTCAGCTCCACCAGAAATTCTTTACGGCGCAGACTCTGGCTGCACAATGGCGGCCAAATCCGTCTACAGTGAAGGGTTTTTTGGCTTCAAAATCATATAACAGTCACAGGCAGAGCCACGCTGTCCATTCTATATACAGTTTATGATTGAGACTTATCATAGAGTTTCTGGATACATAATGTGGGTTTGTTGCACCAAGATCCCTCTGACAACATCTGATGAACTTAGAGATTATTTTTCAACTTTAAAACTCATCTGATGACAATAGAAAGCGTCCAAGCTACAAATGTGTGTGTGCAGAGGCTGGAAAGAGTCCCTGCACAATATCTGAATTTACATCAGTGCTTAACGTTCAGGAGACTCCAGAGACTTCAGATCAATACAATGTTTTTAGATGCAAAAGTAGGACCTCTGCTTTCAGCAGGTTAATGCAGACAAAAACAACCATAAGCAAAACATGAACAGGCACATTAAACAATTATATCCAGCATTTTAGATCTGTCTCCAAGATCAATACCAATCCAATATGACAAAGAGCCAATGAGAGGCTGGAGCACCGGAGTTCTTCTGATGCTCCCCTGTCTTTGTCTTCATCGTCTCTTTATTCACTCTTTGCCATAACACTCTTTCTTTCATTTCACATGCACTCCAGATTCAGCAATCCCCCCCCCCAGGTCTGAGCCTGGTCTCCTCCCTACGCGCCACATGAATGAATGGATCATTCAAACTCCAGAGAGATAACCTGACCTTTGAATACTTCTCACCTGTGTATACTGGGAAGGAGGATGAGGAACAAAAACTGTGGTCTAAAAGATTCTGACTTACATTTTTATGACCAATGAACACACTTAGAGATGAACCGACCTAAACATTCAAGACTTCAGGTCAGGGGCTCTAGTTTTCTGAACCACAGGAAAACAAAGAGCTGTGACAGTTGGATGTCCCCTTGAAAAAAAAGTCATGTGACTCATCCAGTCTTTGATGTAAGCCCTGTGTCCACCAAGAGGTTGGCTCTCAGTATGGCACACATTTTGTGGCGTTTCCTTTGACCAAAACTGGAACACATCACTGACCTGTAACGTACCAGTTTTTGGTACCCTTCTGTTTGGGTGCCAGACAGACTAACCCAGCTCCAGGGGGTGGAGCTAGCAACCCTACAGTTCACTGATTGGTTGAAAGAATTATCACTTCCTGTGTGACTACAGTAACAAAGAACAACACATAGCACATAACCCTGCCACGTTGAAATCTTCAGTCGGCTTTGTGAAGATAACCTTCCTTCCTAAAGATAACTTTCCTGTGATCGCCACATGCCAATCCCAAAGACAAATGTGCTTTGCGTCTTCCATTGTTGCTCTTTGTTCTCTGTATATCATCCGTTAACTAAAAAATGTTGTGTCTGACTCCACATTGTCATACTTTTCTGGAGGATTCATTTCATATCAGTGTCAGTGATGCATAAGCATGATAATTACCTTTAAACAGCTGAGCATGTGCATCTTCCGGTGAGACTTTGTAATGATGGGGTCTAAAACCATCAAATCTAATGCTCTTTTTTTTTTTTTTTGCACAGGTTGCACAGAATGTAAACAAGAGGCAGAGGAAATTTTAGGGGTTGGACTGCTGGGGATGGCTGGGATACAATTTAGATAATATCAATTTAGTCTTTTGCCAAATCTGCTGGTCAATGCAGACATCTGCCGACAAGTTGAGCATGGAAAAGATAACGTTTTTTGTAGGAATGAGTTTGTTGTCTCTTCTGGTCTGTAAATAAATCAAGAGACCTACCTTCAGGGTCAGTGGCAAATTGACCTTGATTTTATGAGTTTCCAAAAGTGATAATGTTACACATTCCAACTTAAAGTCCTGACATGGAACCATATTAATCACTCCAGAAACAAAAGTTAATGGTGCAACCAAAAAAGTTAAAACAGTGTTTCTGTTCGGAATGAACTGACTGCAAAATGATTCTGGTTTAAAGCCCTGATTTACATGATTTACAGTTCTCAAAAAGTTTTGATTTAATTTGGTTTACATTAAACTTCAGTTTATTCATAAATATGTTTAAGACCATTCTTATTAAATAGTTTTGTTACTTTTCTTGGCCAAGAGTAATTATTGGACAAGTCCCAGTGAAATATTACTTAGTCAAGTCTGCTATCAGGCAGATTGAGTGATCAATTCTATAGTTGCACACGAGGGATGATAGTAGACTGACTGGGACACATTTGTGGATGATGATTGTTAAATCTCTGCTGCTAAGGCTGCTTGGTTTGAGCAGCTCAGGGGATTGCACAATTTATAGAAGGAAGCACAAGTAATGTAAAGTCATTTAGTCCTTTAGTCTATCAGATAACATGATGAAATCTAAACAGGGTCATGTGTTTAACGATCTGACCAGAGCACCCTGCACTGCATCAGAACCAACTTCATAGGCTAAAAACAGAGAGGATGGAAACTCTTCTAATCAGGGATGGACTGACCTCACATCCCATCTCTTCGCTTGAAGTCCAGACTGCTCAAGCCCTCATCATTTCTTCATGGAAGCATGATCATGTGTTTGTCACACTGTCACACAGTCACACAGTCCCACAGTCACACAGTCACACAGGGCCACAGTCCCACAGTCACACAGTCACACAGTCACACAGTTCTACAATCACACAGTCACAGTCACACAGTCACACAGTTCTACAATCACACAGTCACAGTCACACAGTCACACAGTAACACAGTCACACAGTCACACAGTCACAGTCACACAGTCACACAGTCACAGTCACACAGTCACACAGTCACACAGTCACAGTCACACAGTCACAGTCACAGTCACACAGTCACACAGTCGCACAGTCACGGTCACACAGTCACACAGTCACACAGTCACAGTCACACAGTCACACACAAACCTTGCTGATTTGTTCTTGTCCCAAGCATAAGTAAGGCTTTAGGAGTCTGGAAGGAGACTCCATGAGAGTTTGATGAAGAGTATCAATCACTGTTCCCCATCAGAGCGTCACAAGCAGCTAGAGAGAAAGATGACATCATTGGACCCACCCCACTGCTCTTTTTTCCTCCTGCACCTCTAAAACAGCCCAAGGGCTGAAGTGAACGCTGACTCTGTCTCAGGCCAAACAGAAGAGTGTTTTCTCACTCTTTCATCTTCACACATTTCCAGCTTCTCCAGCTTCTCCAGCATCAAACGGCTCCTGTTTCCTGTGGTGCTGAAAGGAACGCGGCAGAGATGTGAATTCACCTCCTCTTTCTTCTGTTGATGTCTGAAGGGTTTTTATCTTCACAAAACTTTGTCTCTGATGCTGCTGGAGATGTAGACAGCACTAAAGAGGCTCAGATGGGCTGATGGTGGAGATACAGAGAAAAGGGACAGGAAGGGAGGAGGGAGTCTAAAAGTATAAAAAAGGATGGACAACGACAGACTCATGATCCAGGTGTCGGAGAATGAATAGATCTGAGGTCTTGGAGATGGATGGGTACAGTCAACATCCTCTTGTTCTCTCTCAGAGGACACTCGCTGAAGTAAAAGATTACACAGACACATAAAGGCAGAGTTATGGCAGCTCAGGGGCCATGTTAAAACTGTGACATCACTCTGTAGAAGAAGAGAAGAGAGTCATGGTCAGCAGACTGACCTTCAGCTATCTGCAATAACATTCTCACCACAAGGAACAGGGATCCACAAACTGCACACAAACCCATGTGATGCAGTGGCAATTACGCTGAGAATACAAGGGAAGCTTAACTTCCTCTAAAACATACAAAAAAGTGGTAAAAATATGTTCCACTAAATATTGGCTAAATATGCATCAGGACGCTTTCATCTTTGTTCAGAATCAGCTACTTATCACAGCAAACCAACACAGCATTACTCATTCATCCTACAGCTCCACAGTGTTTTACACAGACGGACACTCAGCGTCTCTGAGGGTCTATGGGGCAGTGGGCGGGCCCAGACGCTTGGCTTCTGCGTGATGATTGGGTGATCTATCTGAGGCTAAGTCTTTTTTTTTGATTGAGCGGATCAGCGATCATAAAGTATAAACATCCACCAGAGCATTTTCAAAGTTTCTCATTCCGTTGTTCTGAACTGATCTGGCAACTTTACGGCTCCCCAGCAGCTTTGTCTTTGTTAAAAACAATTAGAAAAGGAAAGGAGAGTAGAATTAAATAAAATGAACAAACACATTCATGATGTGGACCAGGAAATATGAGCTTCCCATTCTTGAGAGACCAGCAGCCGCCACTGATGTGATGTATCCACATCAGAGGACACCGATTAGGAGGTTGGATTCTCAAGTCAGTCTCAAGTCAGTTTTTAGGAAAATGATTTTAAGAGTGTCTATGTAATGAACTTAAATGTTGAATAAATGCATCAGAGTGACATCTGGAGAAGTGCTGCACTTTTTAACTGACATTTTAGCACTTTTTTCATACAATCTTTATGGTACAGTTTTATGATATCTACACTCCAATAAACTGAAATCTATGTCTTATTTCTATTTTCACAAAGAAAATATCTTTTAAGACTTAAAATGAGCAACATTTACCTGACTAGTCCAGAAAAATGTCTTGTTTTAAGTAGTTTACAGAAAAATATGATGTTTGAATGACTTGTGATCAGGGAAAAACAATCTGCCAATAGTGCAGAAAAAAAGTCTCTTGTATCAAGACATTATTCTCATTTCAAGATACTTGACAAGTAATTTATTCTAACCCCATTCAGTGTTTTTTTTTAACACATTGCAAGCAATTCAGGCCTCATTTTGTCTTGTTAAATCTTTAAGTGAAACATAACTTTGGACTTGACATCTGAATGAGGCGCATATCAAGGCTAAAAAGACAGTTTTGACTGAAAATAAGACAAATACACTTGCTTATGGTTTTGCAGTGGAACTATTCATACTAAAGCTGTTACTAAAAATATGTAACTACATAAAGTTTGGTCTGAAACAAAAGGTTTGTTTAACTTAACCTGACTTTGGAGCGCAGTTGGCCTAGTGGCCAAGGTCAACTCTATCCACAGTTTTCCATTATCCATTAAAAGTGTCAAAAGCCTCAAAAAATAGGGTAAAAAGTTACTTAAAAACAAAACAAAACAAAAACAAAAAGACTTAACCTGATTTTGATTTTCTCTTTTTGCAGCAATTTTTTTAGAAATCCAACAGAAAGGTCGGCTTGAATCATTATATTGGTGTCATTTGATGCATCAAAGCATTGAAATTAACGTTTATATAGTGATTCAGAGGAGAAATCAGAAAATTGATATTTATATAGTGTATCACGACATAGCCAGTGCTTTTTTTGGGCCATGTCGTGCAGCTCCAGCTCCATGTAAACCCAACTACTGAGAAAGCAGCATGTTTTCAGTTGAGAGGCTGCTCAGGGAGAAAAGCACCTGTCAGTCATTTAACTCAATCCCCACATATCTGGTTTTTCTTCAGCTACCCTTTCACATGATAACTAGCAAATAAGGAAAAACCAAACTTCAGCTGATTCTTCAGAGCTCCACAATAAACAGACAATATGAACCAGAAAGGTTATGTAAGGAACAAGGCACAGTATGTGTGATTCACTAAAAGATCCTGAAAACAAGAGTGAAATGAAAAGAGTCATCAGTCTGACAGGAAACAGCTTGTGAGAGATCTACAGGAAAAAAAGTCCAACTCTTCTTAAACACCTATGGGTCATTTAGAGCCTAAAATATGTTTAAAATGGCCCGTCAATCACAGGTTCACTCTGAGTTTCATCTCCAAGTCAATCCTTCAACTAGGTTGTCGTCATCAAGGTACCTACACTCTCATATCACACAATCCCGAAATTTTACTTTGGTGACACTGGAATTGTTTGAGAGGGACGTCGAGAAGACGTCAGACGACAGAAGTCTAATACTGTGCAGTCTCCCTCCGTCTTCAATTTCAGGCTGCCAGAGCAGGATGCAGGAGCACTCAGAAGTACCTGCTCACGACACCTGTAGGTCACTGATTGTGTCCGGTTGTTCCAGAGGTGATTCAGGAGGAAGTCCCCTGACCCGACGAGGACAGACTGTCAAAATCCGGTTAGTGACCCAGTAGTCGGTCCGAGTCGGTCTACATGAGACTACAGACGACTAGGGTGATTGCATCTTTATTACACACCAGGTGTGATATGGTCACACACACACACAGTCACCTACTAACTCGCTCCTAGCAGAAGAATAAACTCACGCTGCTGTGGACACACTCATGAACTCGACAGTTCTATGTTAAAGCACTGATCCTCTCTGCTGCACCCTCACATGCAGGAAAACAGACAAAAACACACACATTCCTGTGCACCAGATCATGTGGTCAGTGCTCTCTGTAAAAGATTCTCCACATAAAGGTGTTCCTGCAGGGTTAGGCTTCAGTGTTATGCTGTGAGATCTTGCAACATCAGTCTCAGGGGCTGTGAGTTTCAGCTTCCAAAGATCAGTCTGTTGAACAACACAGCCCAAAGACTCTCTGAGATACAACCCCCAATACCAATGAATTTGGGACATTGTTTAAAACGTGAATTAATAAAAAATACAATGATTTGTGAATCTTGTTTAACTCATATTCAATTGTAGGGTCATATATCCTACTGTGTTACATCACCTTTCCTCTTCCTTTAACAACACTCAATAAACGTTTGTGAACTGAGGACACTGATCGCTGAAGCTCTGGAGCTGGAATTCTTTCACATTCTTGTTCATGGAGTGATGAAGTTTATCAGATGGAACATTAAATACCTTGTCTTTATAGTCCATTCAACTGGATATGGGTTAGACAGGATTTGCAAATCACTGTATTCTTTTTTTGCACAACGTTCCAACTTCACTGGAATCATGGTTGAAAGTTAAGTGAGTAGGCCTGATCACTCCTCCAACAATCGAAACACCGGCCACATCACTTTAGAACTCATCCATAATATTACGGATAATTAGGGTACAACAACGATGCCACAGGGAAAAGGCCTCCAGGGACACAAGCAAAGTCTTAACTGATAAACCAGATCCATCGCTCTCATTCCTCAGGGTTCCAGCTGCCCACTCTCTCTTCTTCTCCTCCATCTGTAAGAAAGTGCTTAAAGTGATAATGAGTTGTTTTTAATAATTAATCTACATATAAAAGCAGAGCCGTCTGTGTGGGAGGCAGAAAAACAGATCCTAGATCACAGTCTGGCTGCTGGCAACGCTTCAGAGGAAGAGAAAGAAAACAGAGAGAGGAGAGGGGAGAGAAGAAAGGGATGGAGAGGGTGAGGGAAACAACAGCAGAGACAAAAGGAGGGAGAAAGACAAAAGATGTGCAGCAGAGAACGACTGATGGGAAGAAGACCCCTCACACATCGTTGCTGTCAGTGTGTCGGGATGATGTTTAAAGGTGCGTACACACCAAACGCAATTTATTTTGTTGCTCCAGAACGTTCCATTGAAAGTCAAAGTGTATTCATGTAAGCTCACAGGATTTTACTGGTAGACTGACACAAGACTTACAGCAAACTACAATGAAAAATCTTTATTCGCTAAATGTAAAGCTCATTATTTTTCATCCTGTCATTAAGAGCAGCTGGAAGAGTGAGTTGAAGTGTTGAGGTTTCCTTTCTTTTGTTCCAAAGCACATGTATCACAGTTTGTTATTGTTGACACGGCTTTTATCACTGTATGATGAATGAACAGAAAATTACCGAACGATTGTGGAGTGAAGAAGTGTTTTCTTAACTTATGACTTGTCACTTGGTCAGGATGTTTATTTCCATCTAAAAAGAGATGAAATCTGTCAGTTTAGAAAAAAAACATAAACCAAGAGAACAACTTTCACTGTGCTCATCTCCAGAGCCTGGGGCTGTCAGCTGATCCTTCTAAAACCAGCGGATTGAGGTGGGATGTGGATGCAAAGATGCCAGAAGTTGTTCTCTCCTGGTCAGTGGTGTGCAGAGAGGGGGGCGAGGGGGAGCAGTCGCCCTCCCTTCTATTTTGAGAACCACACACTTATGTGCCCTCTTTGGAGACCAAATGTGCACAAAAGAACCTTCCTGTGACCAAAACCAAGCTAAAGTGCCCCCCTGGTTGGCGAACTGCACTGATCTGCCCCTTTGCTGGGTTAAAACATAATAATCTGACCTCCTGGGAGCAAAAACACATGCTAAAGTGCCCACTCAGAAACCAAACTGCTTGCTGAAGTGTCCTCCTTGGTGACAAACTTGCACTAAAGTGCCTCCTACAGAGACAAAACACACACTGCAGTGCCCCTCTGGTTGGCGAACCACACTGTTTTGCCAGTTGTAAAATCATGGCTCTCCCCTGAGAGCAAAAAAAGGCCCTTAAGTGCCCTCATGGGCACGAACATGTGCTTGAGTGCCCTCTTGGGAGGCAAAACTTGCTAAAGTGCCCTCTTGGCAGCCAGAATGTGAAAAGTGCCCACCCAGGAGCAATATAAAAAATACCCACTTTGGAGACAAAACGTGTTCATGTGTCCCCTTCGGAGCCAAACACTTGTAAAAATGCCCTCTTTTGACTCAAATGCTGAGGAGCTTTCTGGGTTAGTGAACCACGAATCTGCCCCTTTGGCTGGTTAGAACATTATAAACTGCCTTCTTGGGAGCCAAAATACTCAAAAGTGCCCTTTAAGGTGCCAGAACCAAGCAAGAGAGCCCTCCTGGGAGTCAAACATGGGCGGGATAAGGCTTTTTCCCTTTTTTTTGCCCCTGCCCTTCAAAATGTCTGTTCAGGCTGCTGCTCAGTCTTCAGACACCAACATGTAAACTGGAAAGTGTGAAAGGACATTTTCCTCAGTGTGAAGTCATTTTTCTCTTGAAGCTCATGTAGTCTTGACACGTGAAATCTAAACTCATTGAAGTTGTATCAAGCGAAAATTGTTGAACAAAATAAAAAAAAATAAAGTAGAACTTGTTTCTGTGTGGCACTGGAAAGATTAAGATTGAAAAACAAAAAGATGGAAAAACATGGAGCAGCATCATGTTTTGGTAATCTGTCCCTGAAACAAGCTGTTAACGTTAAAACCCAGAACAAAGCCAATATTACTGTATGTAGAGCTCTTACAAACACACACACACACACGCACACACACACACACACACACACACACACAAATGATCACACAGATGCAGCTAACACTTCACATATGCTCACACTGCTTTGAATAACCCACTGTGTGGAAGCATCCCACGCTCTGTAACACTCACAAACACACCTCACACACATAATCTCTCTTGAAACAAGAAAAGCAGATGTGCATCCACCCACACACACACACACACCTACACAATCACATCCTTTCTCTGCCATCATCCACACACAAACACAACCCAACACACGACCTCAGTGTTGTTTCTCAGACATCTTTGCCTCCTGTTAAAAAGCAGCCACAGGCGTTTGAAAGGTTCATTTAGACACTCAGGTCTCAGATCCACCAACAGCACTTCACTCATATGTTTGAGAAGGTGAAAAGTGTGTGTACACACATTCAAAGTGAGCAAGCATCTCCAGTGTGATAAAGTTAAAGGTGAAAATATGAACTTTACTAGCTTGGTGAGCCAAAAAAAGAAAAAAGAGAGTCAAGCATGTGAAAGAGCTGAAACTCACAAGAAAGGAAACACAAACTGAATTGGTGCATCATTCTCACACACCGCAGACAGGAACTCATTCACACATCATCCAAATCTAAAGACCAGTTGAAAAATTGCACAAATTGACATTTTGCTCTGTTGGATCTCAAAAAGGTTAGAAGTAGAGTTTCAAATGCAAAAAACAAAAATGAGAATGTACTTTATTGAAAGCAACAATTAAAGGTAAATATTCTGTTCATCAGCATCTCAAAAGTTTAAGAGCACAGCCTTTAAAAGACTAAATATGCACAGAAATGTGGATTGAAGGTCATTGTCTGTCAGGTATTCACTCTGTCATGACCTCCTGATGGTAAAGACTAAAAACTGAAGATTGTTACTGGAGTCGACTGCAGCCCAATAACCATCGGACAGCGTCTGAGAGCTATAAGAATAAAAACCTCTGTCACAGTGTCAGTTTATACAGTTTGCCTTGATTCTTTCATTTGGTGGTTTTGAGGTATGAAGTCAATGTTGATTTCTAGAGTGGTTTTTGGTTCCATTTCATCTGCATGGACTTCCTGAATGTAATCAAGGCCAGACAGAAAGCTGGTGCTTTTTTTTTTTTGCTGCTTTACTCTTGATCTTACCTTGTGTGACACCTCTTCAGAAGTCTTGTCTCTTTCCACTAAATCTCATTCAAATTTCCAAATCCTCATTTCCAAACTCTAACTTAAGACCTTTTTAAGAACCATGAGTGGAAAACGTAAATTTGAGCAATTTTTCAGCCGTTCTTCAGATTTTGATCAGGAGTGTATTTGATCATTTAGATAAAGTGTCCTGGAACACAAGCCTGTGTTTGCACATACTGCTTCTTTTTCTGTTGGTAAAACAAATGAAAAAGTCCAAAAAGTAGAAAAAAAACACAGAAGTAAGCTTAAGGGACATAAAGCTGTCATTTCACATTTCAGTCAGTTAATGTCTTACATTGTCTTCTGGTATCAAACAGCAACTGATGCACAAGCTGAGGAAATGCCCTGGAACTACGGTGGCCCTGCACGCAGTCCTGACAGTAACACTCAGCGACAGACCAAAGAGAAAAACGACAAGTGATGTTTATACTCACTGGAGCTGCGGTCAAGGCCTCCATGTCCATGTACTTTTTCCTCTCGTACTTGTCACGAATGAAGACCTCCACTGCTCTGAAAGTTGGGATTAAGGACTGAAATACTTCAGGGACACATCACAGTCACATAAGCCTTATTCACATCTAGTCATTTGTGATAATTGTAGAGGACACGTGTGTTTTCAATCCCATGTGGATCCATCATGTCTGTAATTTACAAAGTAAAAGTTCCAGGATTAGTTTCACATAGGGACCTCTGGAATTCTAGAATTACCCTCTGAGATCAGTTTTCGGTTTGACACATTCAGACAGGATAAGCAAAGTCTGTAAATCACTTGAAATTCTGGATGTTGGATGCTTCTGACTGAAAGCGCAGCACAGACCTCCTGTACTTTGGCACAGTCAGCCGTACGTTCCAACCAAAGAAGACAAAGATTCAGTCAAACAATACTTAATGAAAACTTATGTAAATACAAAATAGAGTATAAATTATATATGAACTAAATCATATATGGTCTCATAACTTATACATTATCAGTTGACGTGCCTGTGTGAGTGGGTTTTTCAAAGCAACCAAAACTGAAACGCTGTGATCTTACTTTGGTTCTGAAGTCTCTGAAAAAGCTTTGAGCTTCACTGTTTATTTGCTGATTTTTTTC
>RPOG01001659.1:0-117500 GCA_008086565.1 Thalassoma bifasciatum | reverse complement strand
TTTGTATAAATAGATCTGGGGCAGAATGACAGTCTGAAACCAAAACACAGATAAGATAGAAGCTGTGGGAGGATACTGGTCGGTCTGGGGTCGTCTGAAGCTCTCTGGTAGGTGGGCTTCATACAGCTGCCTGGCCCTGCTGTTTCCCATGTCCACCATACTCTGAAAGAGGAAGGAGAAACAGAAAGAAAAAGAATGATGACACGAACGGAATCTATTGAATTGACAGATTCACTCATTATTCGTCATTGCTATAAATTGCTACTCTTTGTTTGTTATTTTTGTACCATTACCAATTAATTGAATCAGGAGGCAGCTGCAGAACTGTCTTTTAAGGCTGAATCATCTTTGCAGAAAAGTGGCTCAAGAAAAGAGAACACACTGAGAGTGTGTTTTTGTATAAGACAGTTATTCAAGTACCACACAGGAGTAGACAAAAAGATCTTCACAAATTCATGTCAAAGTCTCTGTTAAACTCAAAGAACAAACAAACAAACAAACAAAAAACCCAGCTCTTTTCAAGTTCACCGGATACCTGAAACAATCCTACTTTAGCCAAAGAGCCCATGAGTTTCTGCTCCTTAAAGAAAACCTTCCAGCTCATAGAATGTTCATGTTCTTGTCTTTTTAGTTCACTGGTATATAAAGGGGGTGAACACTGGTACATGTGGATGTGTTTTTTTTCCTACTCAACATTTTTTAAATGCTTCCTGATACTTCTGATGATGATACTTCCTGGAGAGCAGTCATTCTCAACCTTTTGGAGTCACGACCCCCAATTTAACATGTACTGGTATTTGGAACCCAGATACAAAAATCAATACAAAAAATGTTTGATTTGGAAGGTTTATGTTGCTCAACATGAAAAAGAACAAGTCAACATTTTTGTCTTTCTATTTTTGCTCAAGTATGTTTTAGGGTTTTAAATCTTACTTTGTCAATCGGGCAAAAATACAGTATGTTCAGTTCAGAAGTAAAAAAAAATCTGCAAATACAGAAAGAAAAACTTGCTGGTCAAGTTTCTTGAAATGTGAATAATGTTGTAGTACAAGACACTTTTTCTTACTCCATCTTTTTTTTTTTGTTTCAAGCAATTCAGACCTCATTTTTCTCTTTGCATAATTCAAAATAAAACATTTTTCTGTACTTGTGAATTGAATGTGGCTCATATTAAGAATCAAAAGACAATTTTTACTGAAAAAAGACATAACCACTTGCTTAGATTTCAGTCTTTGCAGTGCAAAATATGAACAAGTTCATGAACAACCGCTCATTGAGCTTGTTCAGGTAAAACACTGCAGGTTAGGTTATACAAACCACAAAACTTTTTGAAGAAAACTATAACAAACTAATTAAAAAAGTAAGGAATGATCTGACCCGCTGGGAAGTTCTCCCCTTGTCTCTGTTTGGTAGAGTAAGGATGAATCTACTTCCTCGTCTCCTGTCTTTATTCCTGCTCATAAAAGTTCTCATTTTCATTTTTACTATGTTAAACAAATTAATCTCTCAATTCATATGGCAACACAGGAGACCCAGAATAAGGCTCAAAAAACTTTATCTGGCTAAAACTAAAGGAGGTCTGGGATTGCTGAATTAGAAATTTGACTTCTGGGCAGCTCAGGTAGCAGCTATTGTATCTTGGATTAGTGGAGACGAGGATGTAAAGTGGACTCAAATAGAACAGGGTGAAGTTAAGGGTGTACCGCTATCTGTCCTTTTTGGATTTGAAAAGTCAATAAAATGGAAATTGGAAATGTATGGATAAAACATACTATTATGGTTTGGGTAGAAATTAAAAAGCTGTTTAAAGATAGTGGATCTATCTCTGGTGCTATGCCCCTAGTGGGCAATGTTGATTTCCCACCTTCAATTTCAGACCATGGTTTTCAGAGATGGGCAGCTAAAGGTCTCATTTTATGAACTATTCAAAGAAACACATTTAACATCCTTTACTCAACTTCAGGAACAATTCAACTTTTCCTCAAATGATTTCTACAGATATCTACAGATTAGGCACTACATTACAAACCGCAAAGAAAAAGAGCAAATTGGCAAAACCCCAAATAGCATAGAACAATACTTTATTATAATCTTGGAGAAACATCTTCCATTATGTTAACATGTCTCCCATCTCTACAAAAGACTTTCATCACATCCTTGAGAAAATACCTACTATATTGTGGAGAAATGGGAGTTGGAATCTAACACCATGATTGAGGACGAACTTTGGGGTTAACTATGTAACAGCGGTCATAAAGGTATCAACAGTCAGCAGTGGATAGAATTCAACTGGAAACTCAGACTCAGATTTTTCATACTCCTTTGGTTGTTTCAAAGTTTGTCAAAGACTCCTCAGCAGTTTTATGCTGGAGACAATGGGATAAAATAGGAGGCCACACACACATATTTTGGGACTGTTCAGTTATTTCTGAATACTGGAAAAACATTAAAGATGAAATTGAGAAAATTCTGAAAAGACAAATCCTTCAAATGGACTTATTTATTTACTTGGTGTTGAACCTGTCAACCTTTTCAATGCTGACCAAAGATATATTGTTCATATTTTATTAGAGGTTGCCAAGAAAACTGTAACAGTAAATTGGAAGAATGTTTTCTCACCGTCTGTAGCAGAATGGAGGCAGAGATTAAGACAGGTGTAACTCATGGGAAAGATGACTGCATTACTACAGTAGAGAATGGATCTTTGACCAGAGGTAGAGCATGGTCAGAAATGACCTGATACTATGAATTATTTTGGTTGTTGCAAGTTTTTCATTTTTTGTTTTTGTTTTGTTTTTTAAGTGACAAAATGAGGCCTTGACATGAAGTGCATATGTTAATTTATTTATTTATTTGTCTTTTTGTTTTTTCTGTTTGCTCTCTGTATCATTGCAAGGTATAATGTTAATTCGATGCACATTCGTATCATATGCAGCAGTATTATGTAGACAATATATAGTACTATCTTGTTTTATATCACTGACTTTGTCTCAGATAATATTATATGTTAAACTGAAAAAAGAATCCAAATAAAAAGTTAAAAAAAAAAAACACTAAGTTTTTAAGATACTACATTACAGCACTCAACTCTCTCCACTTTAATTACTCCCATGATTATCCATTGTTAAAGAGGAATAAATTCAAGAAGCTGCTGAGCTCGATAATGCAGGAGTGTCCTTTCTTAAAATTGGAGTACAAAAATATGCAAAATAAATGTCAGAAATCTAAAAATAACATTAATAATGCACTGGGGCTTAGTTTTGTTGATACAGTTGTGCCTAAAAGTTTACACCCCCTCCAGCAGAATTTTCTGATATTTTGGCCTTTTCTCGGAAAATATGAATGAAAACACACTGAAGGAAATATGAAAAACCTGTGTTCTTATTTATCATTCAGGGTCTAAAACTCTAGCTTAAATCAAATGAAGGTTACAAACGACCTGTCCACACACACACAGAGTTCTTTCATGCATCATATTTGTATTCATCTCATCACACATGTGCATGCTTATTCACACACACACACACACACACACACACACACACACACACAGTGAAAGACACTGGCTATGTGTCTGCGCTAAATTAAGAGGAGGGTGATAAATGAGGTGATGATAGGAGAAGTGGAGGAGATGGAGTCAGAATAATCAGCCATCCAGAATTAATTAGCCGTTAAAAACAGAGATTAACATTCAGAGAGAGGGAGCAAGAGAGAGAGAAAGAGAGAGAGAGAGAAACAACTGACAGAGAGGAGCATACAACTGGGTAGATCACTGACTCAATCAGTGAACATATTTACTGGCATGCTCAGGTGACTCTCTCTCTCTCTCTCTCACACACACACACACACGCACACACACATTGATTTATTGTGTGTAATTGAATTAATGTCACTTTTCCATTTGCCCACGAAACACATCTATACACAGACTAATTACACTTCTCTGTATCCCATAGTGTGAAAAAGTGTGTTTATATTTGTTATTAGTGTGTGTGTGTGTGTGTGTGTGTGTGTGTGTAAGGCAGGCTCATGCATGTCCGTGCAAGTGAAGGTACATAAAAGGAGCATACAGGTCTGACACCCCCTGGTAGTGACTGACCCCCATTTTCAACATGAGTGTTTGGAGAAAGTGCTGCGAACAGAAACACAGAAACCCCTTAATAAAAAAAGGGGTTTGGTTTACACCATCTTTGAATAAACAGTGTTTTTAATGTGTTTAAGGCAGAACATGGGTTTGAAAAAAATGTGACCACTAATGTGTTCAGTATTTACCATAGATAAGATTAATAATATCCCGCTGTATTACAACTCTTTGAGGCATCTGTGTCACTGGATGGGACACATTCAATTTTACTTCATGACTGTTGATTGTCATACAGTGATCCTCAGTGCTCTCTGGTTAACAGATGTATGTAAAAGTGTGAACAGTGGCCCATAGTCATACACTGAATAGCAAGAATGCAGATAATGGTTTATATCAGCAGTATCCACTTTACATCTCCTTCTTGAAAAGTCCAGCAAAAAAAAAGAAAAATAAGAAAAACAATAAAACATTAAAAAATTCTCCCCTGACAAATCTAAGATATTGGAGTAATTTGTTTAAGACCATAATATGACATTTTTATAAATTTAAGGACTTGGTTTTAGGTAAATGAATTTGAGACTTTTTAAGGATGCACAGGAACCAGACAAGAACAGGTTTGATCCTTGGATAAGACAGTTTTGTTTCCGAGGTAAAGCTGTGAAAGTGACGTCCACTACAGAGAACTAAAATGCATTGCTGGGTCTTAGGGAGATATATCTTGTGGTGTATAGCATTACCGTCTTCTATACTTTTTTGAGTTGGAAATAGCTTCATCTTAATTGTAGTGCTTTATGAAAAAAGTATTTTTGTGTCTTTATATGTTGTAAACATGTTAGCTGTTCAACTGGACAACTGATATTGAGCATTTTAACCCTGTACCATGGTGTGGTCTTATTTTGTGTTGTCAGTTTAAGCCAGCTGCTGACTCTGTGTTTATAACAGCTGGGTAACAAGACGTTGACTCTCCATACAGGTCTCATCATTTTAGAAAGGAGCCACATGTGAACGGTGTGTGTGTGTCATATGTGTGCTAAGGTACTTTTCACAATAGCAGCTGTTGTGGTAGTTGATTGCCATCCCCTTGCAATATTGCGGTTACCACGACAACAATAATAGCCAGGTCAACTGCCTGAGTGAAAGAAGAACATGTATGTGGTCTCTGTGCAGGTACTGAAGGTTTATTCTTGGTTGGTGGCTCTCTCTGACCTGTCTTTGCCCTGTTTATCTGTAGGGAACAGTCGAAAGAAACATTCTTTGGCCTGACCTTTAAAATTACTCTCTGACAGTGTTACACATCAGAGTCTGATGTTCAAGTTTCTAATCTGAACATCTGCCCTCAGTTGTTGCACAAACTCCAGGGTTGCCAAAAATGTTGATGTTCTGAAAAGTATAGATATAACTGAACGGCTACACTGAAGCAAAACTAATTTGCCATGGTATCAATAATACAGTGTGCAGGCCTGACTCTGCAGCCAGCAGTCAGCATCCAGCAGTCAGGAGTCAGGAGTCAGCAGTCAGCAGTCAGCAGTCAGCAGCCAGAAGCCAGCAGCCATCAGCCAGCAGTCAGCAGTCAGCAGTCAGCAGTCAGCATCCAGCAGTCAGCAGCCAGCATCCAGCAGCCAGCAGCCAGCAGCCAGCATCCAGCATCCAGCAGTCAGCAGCCAGCAGTCAGCAGTCAGCAGTCAGGAGAACCCTAATTGCGACTGCACTTGTGGGCTTGGGTACTATGGCTGCTGAATATGGCCAGGTAGGGGGGCTTGTTTAGCTTACTTGTTTAGTTTGACTGAAAACATTGTTCAAATTGTCGTTTCTTTTATGTGTTTATACTTCAGAAAACAAAAATGTTGTGATTTTAGCATTTTTTGTTCTCCGCAGTTTGTTTGCTATTGTTGATTTTGAATATTTTGATTATTTTCAACTTAAAAAAAATAATACCTTGTTGGAAGAGTGCCACATTGTGTTCAAAGTCATATTTGGGTTAATTATTTTACATTTATTCACACGAAGTGAAAACATGAATGTGTTGGGGGGGGGTTTTGTTTTTTTTTTTCATAGTCTGATAATTTTATCATTCAATTGAATTGATTATTTATCTGGGGTTCTGTTTTTCATGTTAATGAAATGTTTTTAATGCCTTTTTAATCACTGGTCATTTTTTTATCCCCCTGATATCGAAAGTGGTGTCTAGTATCAAATGTCTTCCAGGGTATCGGTATTGACTTTGAAGTTTTAGTTTCATGACAACCCTAGTATTCTCAACCCACTTGAATCTCTTTGTGCCCATCGATCAGTGTGTCTGCACCTTTCATTGACCCTGCTGCTGTGGTGATGCCCAGCACTGATATCCCGTATGGTTTAGGGATTTAAGCCGTGTCTTCTTCTCCAAAAGCCATCGTCATAGCAAATACCACAACTCAGCAAAATCCCCCTCTCTGTATTTTATAATACAGTATTTAGGCCATTGTAAGGTGTACATAGTAGAGTAAGACAGAAAATAGGTTGTTACACAAACCTACAACATTTCTTGATGTCCATGTTGTACACTTTTTTGCTTTAACATCAAGCTGTGAACTCCATCCAAGGAGCAAGATCTGAAACTTTGGATGCTAATATAATCACAGGCAATTAAAAAAAGCTCTTTTCTGTCAATTTCATCCATTTTATCTTCCTGTTAAGCATGTTTGTGGCCATTTTGGCATGNCAGCAGTCAGCAGTCAGCAGTCAGCATCCAGCAGTCAGCAGCCAGCATCCAGCATCCAGCAGTCAGCAGCCAGCAGCCAGCAGTCAGCAGTCAGCAGTCAGGAGAACCCTAATTGCGACTGCACTTGTGGGCTTGGGTACTATGGCTGCTGAATATGGCCAGGTAGGAGGGCTTGTTTAGCTTACTTGTTTAGTTTGACTGAAAACATTGTTCAAATTGTCGTTTCTTTTATGTGTTTATACTTCAGAAAACAAAAATGTTGTGATTTTAGCATTTTTTGTTCTCCGCAGTTTGTTTGCTATTGTTGATTTTGAATATTTTGATTATTTTCAACTTAAAAAAAATAATACCTTGTTGGAAGAGTGCCACATTGTGTTCAAAGTCATATTTGGGTTAATTATTTTACATTTATTCACACGAAGTGAAAACATGAATGTGTTGGGGGGGGGGGTTTGGTTTTTTTTTTCATAGTCTGATAATTTTATCATTCAATTGAATTGATTATTTATCTGGGGTTCTGTTTTTCATGTTAATGAAATGTTTTTAATGCCTTTTTAATCACTGGTCATTTTTTTATCCCCCTGATATCGAAAGTGGTGTCTAGTATCAAATGTCTTCCAGGGTATCGGTATTGACTTTGAAGTTTTAGTTTCATGACAACCCTAGTATTCTCAACCCACTTGAGTCTCTTTGTGCCCATCGATCAGTGTGTCTGCACCTTTCATTGACCCTGCTGCTGTGGTGATGCCCAACACTGATATCCCGTATGGTTTAGGGATTTAAGCCGTGTCTTCTTCTCCAAAAGCCATCGTCATAGCAAATACCACAACTCAGCAAAATCCCCCTCTCTGTATTTTATAATACAGTATTTAGGCCATTGTAAGGTGTACATAGTAGAGTAAGACAGAAAATAGGTTGTTACACAAACCTACAACATTTCTTGATGTCCATGTTGTACACTTTTTTGCTTTAACATCAAGCTGTGAACTCCATCCAAGGAGCAAGATCTGAAACTTTGGATGCTAATATAATCACAGGCAATTAAAAAAAGCTCTTTTCTGTCAATTTCATCCATTTTATCTTCCTGTTAAGCATGTTTGTGGCCATTTTGGCATGTCTTTGAATACCTGAATCTGCTCAGGTGTCCACTGGTCCAGATTGACAGATTTCACCCTTGAAATGTGGACGCCAAGGTTGCGATGGATTCCAGCACAGCGGATACACATGAACACTCCAAGGTTCCATGATGCCCATCGAGGACCTAAAAAACAAGGGGGAGAGAGAATTTCAGAGTTAAGCATCAGTGGTTGAAAGTTAATGTGACGTCCTGCTGTTATTTCTTTCACTGACCACGGACACAAGTGTTTCAACCCCACTTTAAGAAATGTGGAAACAATCTGACTCCTAGAGGAGGTTGATCCACACAAAAACATTTTCCCAAACAGTTTCAAACTCTGTTGTAGTTGAAGAGTGAAGTGTCCAATTTAAATTTTTTTTTAACATTAACAAACTGAAAATCCCGTCAGATGTGAGAGACAGCACATGATGACAAATAGCTTTATTATTTCTGTTCCTACTGTGTGCAGAGAGCAGTGGTTTGATTATACCACTGCACAAGACACAGGGAAACAGGATTTATTCACCAACAACCAGAGGCCATGGTCTCAAAGAGCTTTCAAAATGGACAGAAAAAAACTGTTTACAATCCACATAGTGCATGTTTGGCTCTTCTAAGAATGTCCTTCAAACAACAAGAGATCAGACTGAAGGTCTGATATTTCACTTTGAAATCAGTGCGACAAAAAAACCTGTTTCAGGAGTCACAATTGTACAGCCAGAGTCTGAGCAGTAGAGAATTTGTGTGGAACCAGCTAACAAAAGAGTAATAAACATACAGTTGTGCCTAAAAGTTAACACCCCCTCCAACAGAGTTTTCTAATTTTTTGCCCTTTTCTCAGAAAATATGAATGGTAACACAAAAACTTTACTGTCACTCATGGTTAGTGGTTGGGTGAAGACATTTATTAACAAAAAAAATGTGTTTACTTTTTTTAAATCATGATGATAACAGAAACTTCAAAAATGACCCTGTTCATTTCTTATACACACACACTGACAACACGCAAATAGATCACAGGTGAGGATGGTTACCTTTAGGGGACATTCAAACACAACTGCGTTCACTTTTGCACATTTATCAGGCCAAAACCACCAGAGTTGTGTAAACTTCTTAACAGGGTCATTGTTGAAGTTTCTGTTGTCATTATGATTTAAAAAGAGTAAAATATTTCATTTTTCAATAAATGTCTTCACCCAACCACTAACCATGAGTAAAAAAAATGATTTTGTGTTATCATTCATATTTTCTGGAAAAAGGCCAAAAAATCAGAAATTCGGCTGGGGGGTGTAAACTTTTAGGTACAACTGTAGATATATATATATATATATATGTATATATATATATAGCTGAAAACAGTCACATGAGGATAAATCTGAAACAGGTCAGAAAGCTGGGATTAAAAAAAGGGTTTGATGAGAGTATGAAGCACAAAATACTGAACACAACTGTCATAAAATCAATAAAACAGAATCAATACTGAGTTTTTAAAACTGTTTAAGTCAGATTCGTCGCCCAGCAAAAAAGAAAAAAATCCCTCATTTAGTTAAATGAAATCAAGCAGAAATAGTTATTTCTCTCATTCATTTTCCTGTGAGTTTCCTTTTCCTTTTAAAGATCATTTAAGTCGGAGAGTAAAGGTTGGTCTGACCAAAACACTTGTTTCATTTCCTTTATAGCTCACAAAGTTTCATCCACTAGCGTGAGGTTTGTGAAGAGACACACAACTTCTTTTTTTTCCCTGAAATCTGATAAATCACTTGTCACCTGTGTTCCTGAGACATCATAAACTGGGTTATACTGATACGTAAGAGAGTTCACAATAAGCTTTATATAAAGGATAAATAATGGAGGAAGGGAGGATGAAACTTTGGAGCTTTGAGATGCAGCAATAGACTGCTCACATATTAGCACTATGCTAACTTTGAGGAACATTGAGGAGCTTGGGGTCCACGAAATCAGTCTACCTACGATAAAAAGAGAAGGATGCTTGTATGAAGGTCTCTTAAAAGAGAAAGTAATTTGCATAAAACAACCTGTAAGTCAAGATCACTAAATCCAAACTCCTACTGACAAATCCAATACACACAGACACCTTATCTGTCTGCACCTTGGATTCATATTTATATTCAAGAACCAGATTTGAAGTGCTGTCACATCAGAGTCAGCTCAATAGAGAACACAGAGAGCATGGCTACCACTTTAGTTACTTTTTGGCTCCTGTTAAGTCATTTTGGTCCAATAAAGTTCTCTAATCCCCAATTCACCCATAAAGTGTCTGCACTTAGCCCCCACTCTTTTCAATCAGAGCATTCACACAGCCCACGCCGCAGAACGGCCGCGCCACGAGCCACCGATGGCGGTCGCGGCTTTTACGCTGCAAGTCTATTTCTTTCCGACGGCACCGCAGAAACACGTCAATCTCTGCAGAGTAAGTCGTGCCAAACAGGAAGACAAACACAAGAAATGAACAGAGCATCCGGTCATTTCAAAACAAAACACCATGTTCTTGCTCCTGATCTTAAATTTCATCCATGAAAATCAAAATTACGTCACTTCCAGTAGTGTTTTATGCAGTCTATGAGTGGCACAGAGGCAGAAATCATCAGCAGGTCAGAGACAGACGTAATCCCACACCACGGTCGAGGAAAAGTTTATTTAGTCCTTTCTACAGTTACACCAACAGAAAAGAGGAGGTTTGGAATTAAACTTCTGAAGTTTGGGGAGAGCCAATGAATGATAAATCCCGCAGGAACATGTGTTTCTCTTGTGATCTTAAGATCTGGTATCCACCTGCTACAGTGTGAAGCGCGGCGCTCCAGAGACGCTTACAGTGTGAATCGGCACATGCCGAATATTGCGGTGCTGGCACTCTGCAGAGCGCGCTTTGTGTGTGAATTGGGGGTAAAGGTGTTTTTCACACCTGAAAGTCTAGATCAAGGTCCTTTTATTGTTCCATTGTTTACATTTGGTTCAGTCTGTAACGGTTTCACACTGTCATTATTACAAACAGACTAACAGACCTTACACCTCAAACTTATGTGATATTGTCATCAGCTGCTTCTCTGTAGTTTACAGTGATTGGTCATTTGGCAGTGGGCATCTGACGTAACCACATTGAATAAACTACCCATTCTTGGAAACCTCCATTCAGCATAATAACGGTCTCTTTTACCCTTTGTGTAATGTAAAGCAGCTAACGTTAGCCCCCCCTATCCTGGCTGCTGGTTAATTTTGGTAGCGTTAGATGAATTGTTGTGCAACGATATTAAATATTTTTATATAAATGTTATTTATGTATTGTTCAATATGTTACAAGTATTTCATCTCTTCCTCCCCTTGTGTGCTCCCACGGCTCATTTTGTTTTGGTGATGGATATCCTCTTTCCAGTAGTCCTGTCATAGTTTCCTGTCATTGGTACATAGATCTGAACGTTTCAAAACAAAGCTTTCACACTGTGCATGAACCAAACCGTGGTCTCGTTTGGTCCAGACCAGGATCACCTCTTTTGGCTGGACCAAGGTCTGGCTGTTTAGACGGGACTAAGGTCTGTGGGAGGTTTCACATCCATCATTTTAGTTCAGAGCAAAGAGAAAAGACTGAAAGTTCGGACCAAACAACGTAGGTGTGAAAGCCCCAAACAACCCTGCCACAGCTTAAAATGATCATTGAGAAGATCAGTCGCAGCCATTTTTTCCGTCATGGAGCAGACATCATGACCTTGATGCATCTGCATGCGGCACTGATCTGTGAGCATGGTACACTTGAGATTAAACTAACCAAACAAACTTGACGCATGCTTGGGCACGGCACAAATGGTCAGTGTGACTGCACCATTCCACTTTGAAAACTAACTATTGTACCAGACTAAATATATATATTTTAACTGAAAAACGTGCATGCTAGAACATGCTCTGAACACTCAATTACTCCACACTCCATGAAATGTCAACATCCCCATTTATAAGCATTAACAGTTGGTTGTCAGGCTGAAGTGGAGCTTTTTTTTCCATGTGCTGAACTAATTTCTATGACCCTGAAGCAAAGCAAAGCTCAGTTCAGGATTTTTCAGCTCTTGCTAAAATAACTAATAAAGAGTTACACAAAAGCAGAAACACAAACAGGGCCATTGAACTAAAAGATACAAAGAAGCCCCAGCAGGACACTCTAAAGACTTGATTCCTGTTGACACACAATTATGAAATGTCTGCATAGAGGAGGAATGCAAGGTGGAAAAAAATCCAAAAACCAACATCTTCATGGAGATAGTGCCAGTCTGAACAGGAACGCTTGAATCTTTCACTTCGTCATCAATCCTTCTGTTGAGTCCGGCTGACCTGGATTAGACAGCGAGGTGATTTGGAAAGGAGTGATGGATTAAAGCTACCACAAGAAAAACCTCTGAACTACTCTGAGACAACCAAAGACAATTACATTAGAGGAATTCAAGAATGCTATCACATTAAACCATTAGTGATCTCCTTAAAATGTTCTGCTGAATTCATTTAAGGGCTTCCAACAAATATCTTCCATCTACATCCTTCATGATGAAGGTTGCACAAAACAAGCCCTGCAAAGGCAAAGGATAAACAGGAAATGACAGTGAAATCATTTTAATGGGCGGGTGGCCCTCATCTCCATCATTGACTCTCTTAAACTTTCTATCATTCTGACCAGTGAAAGCTTCTTTGAACACAAGAGCAAAGGATCAGCCTTAATGGATCCAGGCTCCATCACTGCTTTGGAGCAGGAATGGTTGGGTGGCACGCAGTCCACTGGGCCTGCCGGTCTTGGGTAAGAGCATCAATGTGTTAATGCGGTGGCACTAATGCGTTCGAGAGCCCAGAGGAGCATTAAGGCAGGGATGACTGAGTGTTAAGCAGCTCAGCCACTGTAAGCTGGACTCCATCTGTATGGATTGGACTTGACATTGGCTGCTCTGGGATGACCCCTTTTAACACTATCTCCAAAAAAACCCCACCTAAAGTTTTATTCATTCACTTCTCTTTAAAGCCGAAATAGTCCTAGTTCAAGAGCAGAGGTTGGAGATCCTCTCCACATGGATCATACAACCAACATTTCCCAACAAACTTTCATCGTAAGTGAGATCTTTGTCTCCTTTGGCGAGGAACTCACACAAACAAGCTCTGAATGTAAAATGTTATACAAAGACTTTTTCTTTCATCTCTACTTGGGCAATCACTAAACAATGCATAGCCTCTGTTGATGCTCTTACATCCTTTGAGTTATCTGAGTCACTCTGGGTAATTTTATAATTCCCTTCAGCAGCAACCAGATTTCAGTCAACTAATGCCAAGGAGCTTATGGTCTCTGCCCAAGCTCAAGTTCTCCATTTTTTTCTTCAGGATATATTGAAGGCTTTTTGACCCTATCATTGTCATGGGATCTAGAAGAATTTTGTTCCCCAATTTCTTCACCTATGAAGGAACTAATGTTAAGATCCATCCACAAATGTCTACCAGAGAAAACAGCTTGGCCATTTTCAGAGTGAATGCAAGTGCTACACACACTGCTGTTGCCCTCTCACTAGTTAATACAGTAGGGGATCTGACAGAGAGAAGTGAAGATGGGGCCATCTGTCTTCACTCTCACTAAATAAATGCACACATGGTTCAAGGTTCCTTCCCTCGCCTAAAGCCCAAGAGTCATTACTGTAGGAAACTCCTAATCTGGTCCCACTCTCTCTTTTTTTTGGCTCATCTTTCTTCTAATAAAGATAAGACTTGGTCTTTATTCAACATCTTGCTCAAAAAACGTGTGGTATCGCTGGTGCACAAAGGTCCAGGTCCTCACTAGGGTTGCAAAGGGGTGGAACATTTCTAGAGAACTGCCATGAAAATTTTAGCTGAGATTTTCTTCAGCTCCAGCATTTCCACTGAGACCACATTTCTGGATTTGGAGTCCAGAGATCCTGTCAAGGTCCGTTTTGATTGGACTTGTGGGGTAAATACATTTGATGGTATGGTTTAATGTTAAGATAAAAACACATTCAAGTTCAACTCACAAGGGCTTATGGAAATGTGTATAATCTGTAGAGGCTAGCTTGCTAGTTTTCTGTCAGATGTAAGTAATTAAGTAAGTTGTTAGCCAACATTGCTTATAAATGAATTGCAATGATAGCTAGCTAACTTACCTTTGTTAAACTTGAAAAATCTGTTTATTGGCCTATGGAATAGTGGATAGTGGATTGCTCATGTGGCTAATCGACTCAGTCATGGATGAAAGCATTATAGTTCTAGAGCTCTAAAAGGTGACAAGTGTCATTTATAAATGCATCAGACTTGTTTACATGTTTAGTTCACTGTCCCAACCATTTCTGTCTGTTTGCATGACAGACTCAATTAAGGAAATCCCCTTAAAATTTATAAATAATGTCATGTAAAGGGGGCGGTTGTGGCTCAGTGGCAGAGTCATGGACTTGCAATTGGAGGGTTGCAGGTTTGGTGCCAGCGGCCTCAGTCACATGCTGAGGTGTCCTTGAGCAAGACACTGAACCCTCACATAAAAAAGGTTTGGACCCAAGTGTCTGCTAAATTAAATTGTAGGGTTGTAGAATTGTAAAAGGATCCCTGCTCTTGTGAGTAGACATTCCCATGTCACCAACATTATAGTCCATGTGGTCACCAATGACACCTCTAAGCAGCAGTCAGAGGTTCTGAAATGTGATTTTAACAGTCTTTTTACAATTCTTAAAGACTGTAAAGAAATCTGTTTTTCTCTCTGGCAACGTGTGGAGGTTGCTACTGAGCCAAAGTGTTACCCTGATTCTGTAATTAGTACACCTGAGGTTGCTGCTTGGTCCTGACTTTGTATAGAATATTTTACAACTTAGTGAGCTATTACAGATCTTAAAACTCTCACAGTTTTGACCTTGGCATCAACCAAATTACCTCAAAGCCCTGGTTATGGCTTGGTATTGATTTGTCTGGTGTTTGTCTCAAAACTCTCACAGCCATGTCTCAGTTATGTTCTAGTCTCAGATATTCTCTAACGACTTGGATAGATTCAAGACCAGATCCAACGTCTTTTTCTTGAATCATTGGTGGCACACTATAGACCCATTCATGAATCAGTCTCACTGTACTCAAAAAGCTTGGTTTTAGGGATATCTCAACCCCGATCACAAGTATCCGATCAGGGCTGATTTTGGCATTTTCTTACCGATCAGTGATGGGCATTTCAACCAATCTTTACAACCGATCATTCCCACCAAACACTAATGTGTCAGTTTACCTGAGCACTCTGTCTTTACCCAACCTCGTAAAGTTAAGGCCAGGATTGGTGATCAGATTTTTGTTATACAGGTTAAAATGACCTTTGTGTTCCGGTGGCCATCATTACATGATGTGTTCTTTAAAGAGAGCAGGAAACAGTCACTATCCACAGCAGCAGTAAACCTGGAAAAACACCAGCCAATCCAAGCTAGTGGCATCTGTTTTTTTTTTTTTTAACCAATCAAATTACGTCCTGCCATCCTGCGTGTTCATTGTGCCGGTGTGCACTGACAACCCTGATTCAATGTGCGTAACCGAGCACAGAATAACCCAAATACACCGGGGAAAGGCAGAGAAAGTACCCATACATTGATTACTGGTGACAGCTCCTCTTAATACACAGAGCAGGAAACTAAAGATGGGGGCAGAAACAAGACACAGTTTGGACAATCCAGGGCAAAAACAAGAGTCAACATCAGCATGGAGACAACTCAAAGAGATGAAGGGCTTTAAACGTGATGCCACGGTCACTCATTTCTGTTTACGAGGTAAGTTCTGGGGGGTTTTTGAGGAAAATATTTAATTTGATGAAATATTTACTCATTTTTCTTGTTGTGTGGTGATGTCAGCCCGATGCTAACGTTAGCTTCTGTGTCCGTGGAAGCCATTACATTAGTTTTGCCCGGACATTCAGATCTAACTTGGTGAGTCTGAGATCTGTCATTTACTGCAAACACATCAGCTTTAACCAACAGTCCAACTGTGAAGATTTACTTTTTTTATTTGTCGTTTCAGCCATGAGAGGATTCATGTTTTTTTATGAGGATTTTTTCTGTCATCGTGAAAGAGGAAGACATGTTGACATTCATGTAGCCACATTAGCCTAATGCTAACGTTGATGTCTCTGTCGGTGAAAGCCTTTACATTAGTTTTTTTCTGAAACCAAGTTAAACATATTTCATTATATTTCTCAGTTTTTGTCTGGGCATTTCTTAATTTACAGACAGACAGGCTTTGAACTTAGTGATGTGTCGTTCGTGAATGATTCGTTCAAATGAAAGATTCGTTCAAATGAAAGATTCATTTAAGTGAACAAATCATCTGGGTGAACAAACTGACCTGAATCACTAACTTCAAAAAAGATTTGCTCATTGATGAACTGCAGTTTCTCTCCCCTCTTCTGTCTCTTGTCTCTGTCTCATTTGACCATTTAAGTCGCCCAAGCCCAAGTTTTGAGTCTGCGTTTTCTGAATCAGTCACGATCATATGTTCACAAATCAGCTGAACTCGTGGATGTGAGCGGTGGTGGCATTTTGGGGAAGGGGAGGGGGGAGAGACTAGACGGAATCCTGAAGAGACGCTACATTCAAACTCATGCTAGTTTCCTCAACTGCCAACCCTGTTTTAATGATGAATAATAATTTAAGGTTGATTGTTGAGGATCAGCAGCCACACTTAGCTTTATTAGATCACATGAGCACACATTACTGCAATAACCTCTGCTTTACAGCACTCTGTGGTAACTCCCCAGGGACATACTGTTCAAAAAGGCAAAAGCAAACAAAGACAAAACAGTCTGTCAACTTAGCATTAGCAACCCTTATAGCATCATTCAAATACTCAGCACTGACCTTCGTGACGAGAGCGTGGTCTGTCAAAGACTTCATCACCACCTACCTACCCCTGACCCCTGACCCTGGAACAGCTGCTGTTTCTTACCCCCCTAACAGATCCAGAGAGAAAGACCAGAGCAACTCACCTTTTCTGAACACCAACTCAAATTTCTTTGAGGATTATGTGTGTCCTCAACCCTTGTGGTTAATATCAAACTGTAGAGTCAGGGACAGAATAGAAAAGTCTTGAAACAGGAGTCCTAAATATGAAATAAGGGTAAAAACTGCTGTGATGCATGAGTGCTGACCTGCTGCTTGGAAAAACAGTTTCTTTGCTTCTGAGACATTAGCATCTGTTTATCTGTGTCTCATGCGGGTAATTCCGTTTCAATCACAGTTTTATGATGCTATTCATCTTTACACTGGCTCTACACTGAAGTGTGGATAAAAATAGATTGCAGAATGGAGTACTCTCAGCAGATATGAGCTCTGCAGTCCTCACATACACAGAATGAAAACACACCAATGCTAATTTGCAGGCTGCTGACCTGATTAGACACAAATGAGCCTTTCTCATGCACACCCACTTGCATATCTGCAAGCATTTTCCAGCAGGTAAGGAAACGATGAAGGCACATACATGAGCCTGCTGGTACAAAAGAAACACAAGTGCAAAGATACAGTTTATAGATAGTTTCATGAATACCTCAGATATTGTCCGTGATGCTGTTAAGAGTGTATCCGCCAGGTCAAGCTCTATACTTTTCTAATTGGAAATCAAAATATTTCTCTGCACAAAAACTGAACCACTGTGAGATGTGCTGCTGCTACCACTCTGGAACAACAAAGGGAAAGTGCAAGCGTCTCCATGTATTTAAATACAGATACATTATGCATGGGTGTTGGATCTGAACATTCTAGTAAACACCACCAAAGACGTCATGTTTCAGGACATTTCCACGGGAATCGTGAAAGGGGGCTAGGGCGGCCGCAGGGTGTTTCAGCTGACATTACATTAGTCCTTCCATTTTGTTTCTGGTTTAAACCACAAACCACACATCTGGTTTCTGGTTGGACAGGGGTTAAGATTAGCCAATACAATTAAGTCATGAATTGGATTGAACTCCTTTCATCCTTCCATTTGGTATCTGGTTTAACCACAAACTATACATCTGATTTCTGGCGAAGCAGAGGTCAAACAAGGTCACTTTGCGTGCACACTTCCATAAAATGTACTATTCTAGATTTTAAAAAATGTGTTCACACATCTGAAACCAGACGTTTGGATGTTCTGGTGACTGATGTCACCAAGCAGATCCAGAGGCAGAAGTGGTGTGTGTGTGTGTGGTTATGTGAGAGCAAAGCCCTACTGTGTGTGTGTATTTGTGTGTAGTTGTTTGGGGTGTGACGATACACTCAGCTCACAGGACGAGACGAGACACGATACTGGATTCACGAGATCGAGATGAGACGAGATTCTCACATTACTTTAAAGAATACCAATTATTTCCACTGGGGACCCAAAGTGCTGCCACCAGTGTTGCCAGATCTCCTGATAGAAATAAGCAACCAGCTTTAACAAAACAAGCCCAGACCTACTAGATTGTGTAAATGAGAGATCTCTTGATAACATTATGAAAATACATTTCTTTTTGTTTGCAGTAAAGTTACAGTAAAAGTAGTCAACATAAAAGTTTGAATAATATAACCTTTGAAACTTTGAAAGAAAATACATACTCCTTATGCATAAATAACAGCAAATTGATGAATAACAGTCAACATAATAAGTTTGAATAACATATTTTTCTTAAAATTTTAAAAGGTGAATAAAGAATAAATGATTAGATTATTAATATTTTGTGTAATGGTCATTGCCATAAATCAGCTACCTGGGTATTGTTGGCTGTGTTAAAGGGACTCTATAGGGCTCTGGCTGTAGTTTGAGGATCCTCTTCCTCCCTTCTTTTACTTTATTGCTCCAAGTTGTTTTTCTTTTTTTGAGAGTGCATATGTGTGTGTGTGTGTGTGTGTGTGTGTGTGTGTGTGTGTGCGCGCGCGCACGTGTGTGTGTGTGTGTATTTGACTTTGTATAAGTTTGTGGCTTTCCAGAATCATGGCTGCTTGCTGTATTTTGGTCTGCAGCTGTGAAATAACACCAAACGATGATCCTCTCATACAGACAGCAGTAACAAAAAGGAGAAAGTTTGGAATTTGCCTGAAGTTTGGGGAGTGCCAATACTTTAGAAGTCCCATGGGAACATGTGTTTCTCCTGTGAGTCCATGATCTTGCATCCAGCTGCTGAGCTCCAGAGACACATCCAGTGTGAAATGGCGCGCACCGATACTTGCACTGATGTTCTGCGGCACGCACTCTCTCTATATGTGAGGGTGAGAGGATACACAGAGAAGAGAAACTGACACGACATCGCCTTTGTGTTTCTGGTTGTGGAGAGCTGGACAGGAAATGGTGGGGGCATTTTCAATCTATGTTTTCAATGATGATATTTTCAGACTCCGTAGTCATTCTGCCTGCACCTGATAGGCTGCTTCTGCTCCTTCATGTCAGTTTCTGGCAGACTAGACGTTGCAAAGGTGCATTACTGCCCCCATCAGGTCAAGAAAAGTAAATTAAAGCGCTCACAGTCTGATTCAGTTTTCTGCTAAAAGTGCTGCTTCAAAAATGTTCTGTTGTAATTTAAATGACCCAGTCTTTGTCCTCTCATGTTTAAAAACTCAAGTCTTACTTGTTGCTTTCAAAAAAATTAGAATTACTCAAACAATATGTTTGGTTGACAGTTTTCCCTCCAAATTTTACCATTAGGTGCCACAGATTATGAGCAACAAACAAAGTGAAATAGTCTGTTCATTCGCTGACCACGTTTGTTTGATGTGAGTGTGTCCAAGAGGATTGTGGGAATGTTACTCCAAGTGGTGAAGATGCTTCATGTTTGTCATCCACTGTCTGGAACTGACGTCCATTTTTGTAAACTTCCCTCTCCATCCATCCCATAATGTTCTCACTGTGTTTTAGATCAGGGGAACACACAGGCTGCTCCAAAAGAGTGAGATTATTCCTCTGGAAGAAGAAGAAGAAGTCCTCTGTCAGGCAGCCATAGTGAACTGCAGCTTTGTCCTGTTGATAAACCCAGTTGTTAGCAGACAGAGCAGGGCCCTCAGTCATGAAGGACGCCCCCTGCTACATCTCCACATAACCAGCTGCTGTATGAAGCACCTGCTCAAGCATCAGCTTCATTATTCCATTGAAGGAAAAAAAATAGATCATGATGCAAACTGAAGGGGAATCAACCTCTCATTTGGATATTTAATGTGTTGGCCTCCACCTCCACAGGGTCCAGGACTGAACTGGACTTCTTCACATCCACAGGGTCCAGGACTGAACTGGACTTCTTCACATCCACAGGGTCCAGGACTGAACTGGACTTCTTCACCTCCACAGGGTCCAGGACTGAACTGGACTTCTTCACCTCCAAAGGGTCCAGGACTGAACTGGACTTCTTCTCCACTCTGTTTAGTCTCTCTCTCCTGTTTCCTGTCTGTTGAAGAATTTGTGAAGAGCACGATGCTGCTCTGCTCTCTGGTTTTCTCTATGGTGCTGGGTTAGTGCCGTTTGCTGCTCCATCTTATTGGAGACAGATCTTATATTTCCTATAGCGAAACATGGAAGGACAGGTCTATGTTGTCTCTTACTCTCTCTCACAGCAGCACAGGCATGTTGTCCTAACTCTTTCTCCCCAGCTGGGGCTCAGCACCAGTTAGCATTGACATGCTACAGGCAAAAATGTGAATCGCAATTTTTTTTGTTTAACATCAAGATCACGATTCTCTGGTACGATTTTTTAAATATAACGTTTACTGCACTGATGAACTTTAAGAAAACAAATAAGAACATTCAAATGGTCATTCAGGGTCTGACATTCAGGTAAATTTGCTGCTGGCCCTCCAGGCCAAGGGCAAATCAAATGTCCTGCACCCACCTCTACCTCTACCTCTTGAAGCTCATCCAGAGAATGCCAAGGGTGTGCAAAGCAGTAATCAGAGTAAAGGGTGGTTATTTGGAAGAATCTAGAATACAAAACATGTTTTCAGTGATTTCACCGTCTTTTGTTAAGTACATAACTCCACATGTGTTTATTCATAGTTTTGATGCCTTCAGTGAGAATCTACAATGTAAATAGTCATGGAAATAAAGAAAACACATTGAATGAGAAGGTGTGTCCAAACTTTTGGCCTGTACTGTACAAAGGCATTATTTATGTATCTTTTTTGAATGTCTGACTCTTAACAATGTATTATCGATCTCCTTTTCATAGATATCTGTACAATGATATGTACAATATTTATATATGTGTCTGGTTGGGGGGGGTTAGTTTGTTGTCACTCTGTTTTGTTTTGTTGGCCCTTTTTGGACCTGTTTATAATGTTCAAAATTAAAATAAAAAGACCTTGAAAATAGAAAGACAAAAGATTTAAACTGTGCATATTCAGCTGCTACTTCTCGCTGCTTCTCCACACAGTTTCTCACTGTCTACTGTATGGAAGCCCTATTTGGCCAAAACACTCAAACTCCAAAGTCATGTGAGAACTCAACAAAAATAAACACGAGTGTAAGTGCATGACATGTTTATAAAAGGCAGCACAGTGATGTTTATCTGATTGAGCTCATTCAAGCTCACACTGTAACTGGCAAAATAATTCTGGTTATTCACCTAATTTAAAAACAATCAATGGATTAGTTGACAACAAAAAGAATTGCAAAGTCGACAGCCTTCAATTTTTCTGGCCAACTCTCTTAAATCAGCAGTGTTGTTTCCACATGAAACACAAAGGACCAGAATCTTTTTAACCAGTCAAGAAAAGTGCTGAAATCTCTCTAATTAAAATACATGGAGGTATCCATCACAGAACAGGTCAGACCCAGACGATTGACCAAAAACAGCCCCACACATAGACACAAGAGCTGACTGAGACAAACACTCACAGCCAGCAAACATGAAGCTGAACACACACACACACACCCTGGAGGCTCCCTGAGCGACAGCAGAGGGGGGACAGCAGCCAGCAGAGCATGAAATTAAAGCCTCAATTGTCAACCTGGGGACAGGATGCTCGTGTGTGTGTGTGTGTGTATATGGGGTAGCAGTGAGGTGAGGACAGTGACCATAGATTTCAGGTGAGGCCCATCTATAACTGATCAATCTGTGACTTTATTTAATCCTTCAGTAGTTGCTGTGTTTAAACAGGAGCATCTGAATCCAGTGATGTGATTCCTTTGAGCTTCTACCAATCAATATTTGAAGCAGGAACAGAGCTGACAAAGCAGAACCACTTCCTCCTTCAGGAGCACAGAGAAAGCAGTATGTTTTAAGCTACCATGCAGAGAGAATCAGACTTTGTGGACTTAAGCTGTCTAGTTTGACTCAGAAGACACCCTGCAGGACTAATAATAGTGCAGCCTTTATCTGTTCTGCCACAACATCCAAAAATCCACTCAGGCTGCTGTCACAGCTACCTCTCTCTCCTTTATTTATCATGCTTAGCCTAATCGCTCTGCAGGTTTTATATCCTCTTTTATTTTGTCTTAAAGCCCTCCTGTAAAACATTCTAAAAGCTCAGCATTACAACAGTTCTTTCTTTAATATTTAACAGTTTGTCTCACTTTAATTCTTCTCCTCTTATTTTAAGAAACTCTGTTACTGCAAAAATGCTGATCAGTGCCACAGGCAAGAAAAAAACATCCCTTTGCAGGAATTTGATGGTACTCCTTGTAAAGGCTTTAACATCCTCCATATTTAAAACAATAAAATGTCCAGTTCATAAATCAAGGAAGGCCTGCTCAATTCTGAGACACTGGAGGGGAAAGCAGCACTGTGCTGCCCCCTGCTGGTCTGTTAGTAGGTCTTCTGTGGAGGAGAGAATGTTCCCTGACTCTTCGGCACTCCTCCTTCTTAATCCAGGAGGACAGCCTTAAAAACCCCTCATCAGCTGCTCTGAGTCTCAGTCCTTACACTGATGAAGGGAGATTATGGCCCAGTGGGTGAATGAACCCTGATTGGTCACATCCATAGACTGGAGCATAAAAGTTTAAAGCAAATTATCCACACAGGCAATGTTTGGCATGGGGCTGGCTTTGGCTACCCACACCAACAGCTACAGGGCATCCACCTGTCAATCAGCAGTGTGGTGCCTGTGATGGGGGGAAACTGTGATCTTAACATACAGAGTTACGCTGTAAAAAGGAAAACTTGAAATCATCTGCCCCCTGATTATTTGGTTTAGTGAAAAAGATAATATTCTATTGAGTTGCAAACTTCAAGGTAATTGACTCAACTGTCTTCACAACATTTGTTAAGAGGTGAATATGCTTCCTGGTAAGAATCAATAAAAGATGGTTCATCCATCAACATCATTAGCCTTTGTTATTAACAATTCCCTTATCAATTCTTTCCATTACACCAAGCAGCCAGACCTTATGTCGACTATACTGCTTCAGCTAGCTCTGCTTAGCAGATAGATGATTTTTTGTCAAAAAAAAAAAAAAAAAGTCAAAAAAAAAAACCTGATACAGGATTTTCCACTTGAAGTTTTACTTAAGAAGCTGTAAAACTGAACACACAAAGAAATGTCCATTACTCTCTCACAAGAGATTCAGATTCAGTACAGTCAACATGATTACACATCTCCTAATGAGCCAAAAACAGTCAAGTAAACAAGCGCTAGCTTGATGCTGTTATGTGTGGGACACTGCACTGATTTGCTAGTGGTTAGCATGCATTGATATAACTGGTTTTAAAACAAAATTACAACTTTCACTGCAAAAACATCTCACGATAACTTTTTGGTGAAGAATACTTAAAACTAAAAATGTCAAGATCAAGTCACAAAAATGAAGTCTGAATTGCTTGTAACAAGTCAAATGAATCTGCCGATGTGGTAAGATGGGGTAGTTTTAAGACATCCTAATTTCAAGAAAGTTGATGAGCAAAGTTTTTCTGACCCCATTGGAATTTTTTTTTTTACTTGTTACAAGCAATTCAGAAACTATTTATGTCTCTAAATAGATTTCACTTTTTAGGGGCAAACTGGAGGTGTTCGCTTGGTCACACTACAACAATCACATTATTAGAACTAATGAAGACTATAACAGCTCAGTCCAGTCGGATGATTTCTTGTGTTTCTACTCAAACACACAAAATATGCCACAGTATTAGTGAGACTGTTGGCAGCAATATGAAGCATCTTTTGCACTGACTGGTCTAAATTTGTATTGGCAGCAGGGTTAATGAGAAAAGCAAAGAGAGAACACCATCTGCTGGCAGTGGGGGGAAGTGTCATGGAAACAGTCATCATTCTTTTTAAAACCAGTCTGTAAAATATCTGTAAAAAGAATTTGAATTATTCCTTCTTTAGTCTCACAAGTGAGGATTAATTTACATGGTTTATTTTTATTTCATTTCATTTTAATGTGGCTAATTCAACTATCTTTGTGCACAAACCATCCTCACAGGTTTTGCGAATGGGGGTGAACTTGTTCACTCAAAAAAAACGTCCAAACAAAAGCAGTTAAAGTTGAGGTGTTGTATGCTGTCATCAACAGTAAGACATTGAACTGATTTGTTAAAGATAGGGTCTGCAAGGTTTTTATAAAAAACAAAATCTCAACTTTACAGGAATAATCCTGCTCAATCATCCACAGGCCTCTATACATGTGTGTCAGTGTTTGTGTCTGTCTCACCCCTTCCTAGCCCCCCTCTCTCGTCTGTTATGATGTTGTTTTGGTTTTTGGCTCGGGACATTTCTGGGGGGAGAGTAGGATGGTTATGGGTAGTGACCAACCAATCACAGTGCGCCCAATGCGCATGTGACTTTGTGTGTGGATGATAGTGAGAAGGAGAAGCTATCCCGAGTGGCTACAATAGTGTCCGTAACACTCAGAGAAAGAATTATACAATATTTACAGGATACTACAGGTGCTTACCGGGCTGATGAGTGCTTTCATGAAGCTCCTGCTATTAGCTACCATCAGATGCAATGAGCATGTGCAGCCACTTGCACTAAGGCACAAAGGAGGAGCCCAGTTGGGGTGATGTGTTTAAAAGCATTTACAAAAAAAATTCTGCAGACTCCACCTTTAAATGACAGTGATAACACCTCTGGTTGACTGAACGGTTAGAGCAAAGAAAAGAGCTAAGTACCTAAATTTAATATACAAGGCACAACGTGTGGTGTCAGAAAGTGTAAAAGGGTCCAGTCCAGACCTCAGGACTGTTCAAGTTCAGTGCTTTTATGGAAACATACTGTCACTCAAACACCTGTGAGATGGAGTGATGTCTGACAGCTAATCCAGGCAAGTTTTGTTCTATTTCAGTCTTAGTTATGCCTCTCCACTGCTCCCTGCACCAGAGCTGCACTGGAAATTCATTTTGAGTATCTGTGAGGCTGAGCTGAGTCTCCCAACCAGGGCACTGCGTGGCTAACCTGACCTTCACGCATGTTACAGGATGGACTGTGGCAGGTGAGTCTGCCAGCCTCTGGCTCCAAACAAGCGTGAGCCAGTGACTGAGTGTGTGAGAGTGTGTTAAAGCAGAGCAGCACCAAGGACTGGTCGTTTGATTGCCACTGACTCGTGCCAAGTTCTGCTGTTTCAGCTCCCGGTGACTTCCAACTACACATCATCACACTGACTCACTGCCATTCTGTGTATGTGTATGTGTGTGTGTGTGTGTGTGTGTGTGTGTGTGTGTGTGTGTATATGCATGCGTATGTGTGTGTTCAGGTGAGGAGAGGATTGTGTTGTGAAATGGAAAATCATAGTGTTGACTCTAAGTAGTGAATGCAGCACGATACCAAGAGGACAGGAAACAGAATTGTAATCAATATGGTGTTACACACTCACTAACTCCAACACTGATTAAATATGTGGCAGTGTGTGTGTGTGTGTGTGTGTGTGTGTGTGTGTGTGTGTGTGTGTGTGTGTGTGTGTGTCAGGACAGGAACTAGCAGCAAGGATGAAATTACAACCAGTAAGCCAAGGTGAGTCACCACACTGCACTGTCACAACAGGGCTGCAACGCACACACACACATACACACACACGTGAAAATACACACACAGACACAGAGTCCGCATATTAAGCATGCGGTACACTTATGAGTCAAATGTCCAATTAGCTTGTCCTGTGTATGCTTGGTCTCATATTTCAGCTCTTAGGTGATCTATGATATGATGATCTATGATACAATGATCTATGATATGATGATCTATGATACAATGATCTATGATATGATGGTCTATGATATGATGATCTATGATATGATGATCTATGATACAATGATCTATGATATGATGGTCTATGATATGATGATCTATGATATGATTATCTATAATCAGGAACAGCTTAGACCGAAAGACTATCACTCTAAACAGCTGCTAAAATTCTGAAAATGCCACATGAATTAATCTTCTTTTTTCTCCTGGATTAGTGTGGGTTTCAGATACAAAGTCTCTATTTAGTCCTGTGTGAATAATTTGATTGTTTTTCCCCTCCATGTCATTTTGCTGTTTCTCGGTTAAAGTAAGTAAGTTAACCTTTCATCTGAACCTCCATACCAGAAGAATCTCTTTTATTTTAACATCTTTTCGTCTGTCTCTGCAGGACTTAACAGATTGGTTGGATCTCTTGACTCGTTGAGCATCTCCACAGAGCACCCTGATCCTGTTTGGATAAAAATAACAGTGACAGAGTGACTCAGGGCATGGCTGCACACTGCTGCTTTGTGACTACCAAACATGCCTGAGGCTGCAGGGACCCTGACTCAAACACACGTCACTGCATCAAAGTGACAATTCTCTGTGGTCAAAACTACACTGTTTGCAGCTTTCTGAGCACACGGACATGCTGTGCATCATCAGGGCTCAAGCTTTCCCTCCATTAACCATACAGTGCTTTACAGCGACTTCTGGTGTCAGACCTTGTTGCTTTTTTTCATACATTTATATTGTATTTGATGAAACAGGCAAACTGAAATTCTCTGTTCATTCAACAAAAGGAACCAGAATTAGATAATCTCCTCCCAACTCTGAATCTGAGGAAGGAATTTTGTAAATACAGTTGTGCTCATAAGTTTACATACGCTGGCAGAAATTGTGATGTCTTGGCCTTTTCACAGAGAATATGAATGACATCTGTAGCCGTTATGGACCCATCCCATCAGAGTGGAAGAAGAGAATCACTGCAAAGCTTAACAAGATTCCTGATGTTTTTGCACTCAGTGACATGAATTTTGGATGCACAGAAAAGGTGAAACATCACATAAAATTGCATGACGAAACCCCATTCAAGCACAGAGCCAGACCCATCCACCCTCAAGACGTCGAAGCAGTCTGACAACACCTAAGGGATCTTCTGGAGGCTGGTGCCATTCGTGAGTCGGAGTCATCATTCTCATCACCTATCATTGTGGTCCGTAAGAAGAATGTTGACATACACTTGTGCAGTGATTACAGGAAGCCGAACCTGCAGACAATCAAGGACACCTATCCCCTTCCTGGAGGAGTCTCTGTCCACTCCGTCCGAGTCCAAATGGTTCAGCGTTCTGGACTTAAAATCTGGATATTATCAGATTGAAATGAATAAAGAGGACAAAGCTAAAGCCGATTTTGTGACACCCATTGGATTTCAGGAATTCAACCGTCTAGTGCAGCGGAGAGAGTATCCTCCACCACTGGAGATACTGGAACTCATATCCACGCACAGATCAGTGTTTATTAATCTGAATGCAGGTGGAGGGTATAAACTCAAATCCCACGCCAGATTGGAATTTGTACGCGCAGGTTTCATGTCAGACAAGAGTGCAGCTGCAACGAGGAAGATCCGTCTGAGCGGAGGTCATATGAGTGCAGTGAGTTTTCAGACAGACCCAACAGAGGTTCATAGGTTAATATTTAGATGGTTAGGATAGTTGGAATAGATACGACACCAAGAAAGTGTCTAAGATTTCACTGTACCGCTGCCAATCTCTGTAAAATACATTGCATGTGAAAATGGAGCACATTCTGTCAGCTGATCCCTGCATCTCCCTTTTTTTTTACCTTTAACGAGTCACTTTAAAACTTTAAAAGGCCGTTTTTCTGTGATTAAAACATTTCAAAGTCCATAGTTGAGTGAAAAAGTGGACTATTTAATTTTTAAAAATTACATTTATTTACATGTGTTCACAACTGAACAGCTCAAAATAATCATAAAACTCTGCTTCACCCGCACGTCAGAGCGCAAAAGCGACACATTTTAACATCATTTCTGATCACAAATAAAGTAAATGAATAAGTATTAAGGTTTACCAATTTGCAGTCCTGCATAATGAAAATGTTTTATCAACCTCAGACACGGTGCAGGTCCATCTGTTTCTCCGTTATCTGTCCCTGAAACTGAGGCAGTGAGCTCCTCTCACCTCTCAGTCTGTAGTGAGCTCAGGGTTCAGTCTGACTGCAGCTTCTGTGCGAACTGACAAACATTTCAAAAGCTATTTTTCTGCGTTTTTAGACTCAAACATAAATAAGTGATGATATGAAAGCTTATAACAGTGATAGGCCTATATACCACAGATTAATTCATTAATTTAAGTATAAACGAAGGATGTGTATATTAATGAAAACAAAAATTGACTTTGAATCGAGTCGTGACCCTTAGAATCGGAATCGAATCGAACCGTGAGACACCCAAAGATTCCCACCCCTAATCACTAACCATGAGTAACAGAAAAGTTTTTGTGTTGCATACTATGTATGCTATGCATACATCCAGGAGGTGAACTCAGTACGGTACAGCTGTTACAGGCCGGGAAAAGCATCTTGATTCGATGATTCGTAAGCTTTGTACAGTGGCTACTGTTACTGTCCACATTCATGTTTACTAGTGTTATGTGAAGTAAGGGTTTCTTGCCAAGCCCAATGAAGCTGTTTGAAAAAAGCCTGAAACAGCTGTGACCGGCTGAAACACCAGACCACTCTGCAGCAGAGACCAAGCCAGTTAATCGTCGACTTTCACTGGGGGTACAACCTTCTCATAGAGCTTTATCTCAACATTACACATTTATTTAACCAGGACGTTTGAACACGTAAAATTATACTAAACTAGGATGTATTCTCCAGGATTTCTTCTGTGTTTGAACAGCTGTTATAAACTAGATATGACACATTGAACTGAAGGTTTCCAGTTGAAAAGGTCACTCTTTACACTGAAATACCAGGAGCTGACAGAGAAACATTCACACTATCAGGTACCTTGTGCCCCCTTCTTTTGTCAGAAGCATTAACACAGACCCTACCACAAAAACAGAACTTTCATGAAAAGTAAGAGATCTAAACTCCAACAGCTCACAGTTTATTCCCTCATATGAGGCCAGTAAATGCTTCTTTTTTCAAGCTCTTACCATTGAATTAAATTAAACTAAACTTTGATAATTATTACATTCATATTAGGGATGGGTATCAAGAACCAGCTGCTGTTTAGAATCAATAAGAGATGGTTCAATCCATCATTGTCATTCATCTTTATCCGTAACGATGCTTTACATTACGCCAGCGCCATAGACTGTATAAAACATGGATGTAGTCTCTGTGACGTCACCCGTCTGTTACTGCAGCTCTGTTTTGAAGCAAAACGCTGGGCGCTGCCATATTGGAATTAGGACGAGTGACGAGTGCCTGAACTCACAGCCATTAGTCATCCGTTAGTCAAGTGATCTGAGCTGTGGCTCTGATTGGGCAAGCTAGCGATCTTAATATTTTTCAAATGGCCGAGTTAGAAAAAAATTCACCCCCTCACAGTGTGTGCTGTTAGTGAAATCAGCGATCCAGACGGGAGACAGTTTTTGTACTGGCTTTAAATACAGCTCTTCTTTTGGCTCCATGTGTACGTGGTTTTCAGTACTTCTGGAGCCAGCCTCAAGTGGTCACTAGGGGTGTAACGGTTACCGGTGTACGGAAGAGGATAAGGGCCACTGAGAAAAAAAAAAAATCTAAAAAAAAAAAAAAGTCAGAATTCTGAGAAAAAAGTCAGAATTCTGAGAAAAAAGTCAATATTCTGACATTTTTTTTTTGGGAATTTTTTTTTTCTCAGTGGCCCTAATCCTCTTCCGTACCGGTGTTACGGTTAACCCTAGTAAAAACGCTGACGGTAACCGTAACCGCCGGCATGTCAAAAACCGTGGTTTCCCAGCTTGATCAGAAGCTCCTCAACTAGCCGCGCAGGAGCACTGTGTAGCCTCCACTTTCCATTTAAACTTTATTGAGATAAGAAATTGAATAATGGCGGAAGAAGGAGACGAAAGCGCACGGGAGTTTATCTTCCCTCTGACTCTCAATTCACACATGAAGCGTCTGCTCCGCTGAAAGTCAGCGCCGCGCGCTGCGCTGCACTGCACTGCACTGAGCGCCGTTATTTTCAGTCAGAGCGTTCACTCCGCGCGAACCACTGAGTGCCAGCTCCACGAGACACTGACAGCAGCTACAACTGTTTTACTGCGAGTCTGTTTTCACACAGCTGTACCACAGAAATGCATTCTGTAGAGCAGATTGCACCAAATAGGAAAAAAATTCGAAACAAACAAAGTATCCGATCATTTCAAAATAAAACACCATGTTCCTGCTCCCAACTTAAGCAGACTCTTGAGCAAACAAACAGAAAAAAACAGTCTGATTGTGCACCTGCATCTTAGAATGCACAAGAACGGCTTGAATTTTTGGATTTGTACAATGTAAACTACTGGAAATGTTCCTGACAAATCAGCTGTTTACATTAGTTATTCTCAAGTGTCTGCTCAAGACAGAACATGTTTCTGCGGTACAGTTGGGCGAAAACAGCTGTTTACATGCTGAACCCTTGTTCCTATGATGTTAATAATTACACATTTGATAAGGTTTTGCCTATAATTTTGAAATATAATCAACACTGTTAGATTGTTTAAACTATTTCAGTTTGTTTAGGTCTATCAGTGCTTTCTGAACATGTTGAACAGATTTAAAAAAAATACCGCAATAATACCGAAAACCGTGGTAATTTTGGTCAAAATAACCGCAAGCTCAAATTTTCATACCGTGACAAGCCTAGTGGTCACTCAAGGAAGAGCAGCTTTTTAGCACTTCGACGTTGTCTCAGCCGGAGGTTGCCGCTTGACCGGCGTTGACTGTTTTGCCCCAGGTAGCTTAGCTTAGCAGATAGATCATAGAAAGAGTCAATATTTTCAGCTTGAAGTTTTACTTCAGAAGTTGTAAAATTGCTCACACAAAGAAATTAACATTACTCTCACAAGAGATTCATATTCAATAGCCACTATTTTAAACATCAACTAATGTACAAAATCTTTATGCTACCGTATGAGGGAAATTGCACTGACTCGCATCTAGTGAGTCAGCACTCTGCTCAGCATCTCATGAGTCAGTGTTTTCAGTCTATGCAACCCTTGGGTAAACTGAAAATCATATTTTGATTCCCGTTGTCTGAATGCCACAGAAGAAGCCCCAAGGAGAAGACATGGAGGAGATTATACAGTCTCTTAACTTCATGTCGGAAGAGATCGCAAAAGTGGCGAAGCAACAAACAAGACTGCTTGGATTAATGGAAGAAGTGTGAGTTAAAGAAACTAGAACCGGAAAACGACAAGAAAATGTGTCTGTAGGAGAGAGGAGTGGATGAGTTGGAGCAATACACGAGAATGGATGATGTGATTGTGAGTGGACTTAACACCAGACACCGGCAAGGCAAAAAGTTGAAAGGAACGGATGTGTATCTAAACCAACACCTAACCAAAAAGAGCGCAGACATCACCAGGCAAGCCAGGGCTCTCAGGAAACAAAACAAATGAATGAAAATGCAAATTAGAATTTACATTTATATTTCAAGATTAAGGGCTCATTATTTTTAGTCATAATGAAAATTAAATGTCAAATTTCCAATTTTCATTTTCATGACTGCAAATTATGTGACATAATTCAAATTAAAATGAAAAACGTGTTTGCATTTTCATTTTTAAGAAATGGTCTGCTCAAAACCGGACATAATTGAAATGAAAATGCAATAGCAGATTTGCATTTGCATTTTCAAGACCAAGGCGCATTTTTTTAGGACAAAATTCAAATGAAAATGCAAATGGACTCCTGTTGTACATCATATTCAACAGTAGGTGGCACAGTGTGTGTGACACTGCAAACAACCAAACAAGTACTGAAAGAAGAGTAAAGGGAGCAGCAATGAGCACCAAGTCCAACCCCAACCAGGAGCAGACAGGTAGCGAGATGGTGGGAGTTGAAAATAAACATAATAAAGAGAAGACGCCGCATCCACCGCTTCCACATATTGGCACTGGCGAGAAATAAGGCTGCCATCTTGGTCCGGTCATCCGCTCCAATTTTATATCTATTCACTTGTAAACTCAATAAAATGTTGACACAGAAAACCTGTAGAGCCAATTTTTGTACTCAGAAAATTTACATGAAGAACCAATAAGGGAATTGATGTGGAATCAGATTGATAAGGCTATTGGTATCACTAAAATCTTATCAATACCCATCCCTAATTCATATTGATAAGACCACTGTGTCCCATCAGCCAAAAGTAAGGGCAAAAACACTTAGAGGAACATGCTGTGCCTGAGGCAACTCCAACAAAATTAATTAACCAAACTTTCCATCTTCAGGTCATGAAAATAACAGAGAGAAGGAAACAGGAGAAGGAGGGGCAAACTGAGAGGCATCAAATCCCTACACACTGCCATCAACGTAAAGAAAACTGAACTAAGTGTTAAACTGGAGATTTGTCTTCCTACAAATCTGTGAAGAGCTCATAAACCCATGACACCATTAACTTTAATCAGTAAAAGTAACAACAAGCATAAAGATATTTTCTTCCATCTTTGAAACTTGATCATCTGGGATTAGTTGTGTTTAACTTCCACTGTGCCTGCTTGCAGCTACAAGTCCAGGCCTGAAAAGCTAAAGATAAACATCAGAGATGCAAAATAAGATAAAGATGGAGTCAGCACCAGGGGCAGTCGGTGGATCATGATCCAACCTGCTGTCATGCTGACGGAGCTCTGCCTCTTCAGATTACACTCTTCAGTCTGAGGGCAGCAGAGGCTGTTGATGACGTCAGAGGCTTTAATCTCACTCATAGGAAGCCTCAATATGAGCCCTTCAAGTACCACTCTAAAGTCTGGGAAATCCTGCTTCCATCATCTAAAACTAAACACAGAAATCGCTGCAATGTTTTACTACATGAATGTGCATGGCATTTGGACATAAACTTTTCAGCATTTTAATAATAGTCTTTTTTTTGTCATGCAAATATTATACAAAAACTGACACACAATTGAAACACAATGATGCTTGGTGATGACATCAAGGCTATAAATGTCTGAATATTAATTAAAGCCTTTCTTCCAAACTGTATGAGGGTCTGTGTGTGTGTGTGTGTGTATGTGTGTGTGTGTGTGTGTGTGTGTGTGTGTGTGTGGGTGGGTGGGTGGGAGGGTCTCGGGGTTTCTGGATGAGGTGTTGCCCTCATGGAGAAGCAGAGGTGAGGTGTTAGCATCAGAAACAAAACTCCAGCAGCTGATGGAGGCTGCTTTTCTACACAGACATTCAAACCACACCCCTACACCTGTTCACCCCTACCATACACCCCCCTACACCGTACCCCCCCACCCACACACACACACACACACCCTAAACCTGTACACCCCTTCACCTACACCTGTACACCTGAGCGTCTGCACTGATGCCTTCACAAGACGAACTCGTTTTCCGCTCATGAATAAAACAGTCAAGGACATGACATCGATACTGTCAGGCAAAAGTGCAGAAAGCTGGCAACACTGTTCGCACCAATAACAGGAAACGGAAAAATGTGATTTTCAAAATAAGAGCACACTATAAGAAGAGCGTTATATTGCTGCACTTAAGTCCACATCCAGTACCACAAATACTACATAACTTTCAATAGGGCAGCAAGGTTATAGATAATTCATAAAACATCCGAAGTTTAGAAAAGGGTCATTGATGAGGAAGGGGTCTAATGTGTTTCACCTCAACCTTTGTAAATTTGCAGCAGCTGTACATTTTTACTCCATTATTATCATTTTGTTGTGTTATTGTAACATTGTCCTCGCTATTTAGTCTCTATGTCATAATGCATACAATTTAAAAAAATGCTAATGACATATTGTTAGGTTTTTTGTTTTGTTTTGTTTTTTTACCCATTTTAAGTCAAAGTGTTGAGAGACAAGTCAAATCATTGTGATAGAAAGTCAAAATTTACCTTCTTATCTCAAACTTTGAACTCTTTTGGTAAAATTTTGACTTTGACATGGTTTGACTTTGTCGTAAACTTCTGACTTTATTACCTTCATACTTTGACTTTCACATCTGATTGTGATCCTTTATGTTGACTGTTGTGTCAAATGTTGATTTAAAGTCAAAAAAGTGAATATGTATTTCAAAATTTTAACTTTATTACTTTTCAATTATGAAATTTTCAAGCAGTTTTCAAAGCAACTTTTTATCTCATCATTTCGATTTTAAACCTCAATATTTGGTCATTTTTCACATAATTCTGACTGTCTCAGAATTCAGACTTTTTTCTTATCAAAATGTTGCCCTTTGGCTAGTAATTTTGACTCTTGAATCTATAATTTAGGCTACTTACATTTAAAAAAAAAAAAAAAAAAAAAAAAAAAAATAGAAAAAGACTTTTTACATAGAACTTTGAATAAATAAGGCCCAAATGGCGGAAAACACGTCTTCCATATGAAACCCAACATCCAGCATGATGTATATTTATCAGATCGCGATGTGCTCTTTTATTTTAAAATCCAACAAAGGAAGTCACGTATTTAATGTTAACACCTTGACGAATGAGGCTGAATATTATCATAACGTTTAAGCTTGATTCTAACAGGATACGCTCTCCTCCGTTTGACCTTAACTACATGACACAAAGTGGAGTGATGACGTGAAGGGTTCAACATGGCTGACACATGTCGTGGTCACACAAACACAGCAGGGACCCCCCACAATTATATCACTGAGCTAGCTAAAGCTAACAACGCTCTGTCCCACTGTCCTGTTTTCTCGCAGGTGTCACCCACGGGTGTCACCCACGGTTGTGACCCACGGGTGTGTCCCACAGGTGTGACCCACAGGTGTGCAGCTGTGCTCTTACCTTTGGCCTCGCAGTCAGCACAGAACTTGTTGTCGTCTTCTCTCAGCAGGTTGGACAGGATGACCTGATGCTGCTCGTTCAGTTTCTGAGCCTTTTCTCTCTCAGAGCGCGTCGTCATCTCGGTACAGGTGAAAAGTTTCAGCAGTGTGCGTGTACGTGTGTGTGTGTACGTGTGTGTGTCTGTGTGTGGAGCCGATAAAAACCTCAGAGAGCTCAGTGTGTTTTAGTAAGGGAGGGTCATGTCCGTGAAGCTGCTCTGCACCTGCTGCCTGTCTTCAGTTAGCTGCTGCTGCTGCTGCTGCTAACAAGGTGATACAGATCCAAGCATCAGCATCATCATCATCATCACTGCTGCCTGGGTTCAGTCTGTAACCAGCTAACGAGCTGACATGTATCCAATCATCAGCATCATCACTGATTCCTGTTCTCACTTAGCCTGCAACCTGCCGACAAGGTAATATGGATCCAAGCATCATCATCAGCATCATCATCACTGCTGCCTTCAGGAACGTCGGAAATGGAAGTGTCACACGTGAGTATTTTCCAGGGAGTTATGCTAAATAAAGAGGTGTGTGTCCTCTTCTTTTTTTATTAACAATGCCCTTATTGACTTTTAAATTTACATTTCAAATCGTAGGAATAATCAAATTGTGTTTCCATATTGTACAACATAATACAAAATTCCTTTTTGAAGCTTTGCCATAATAAACAACCAAACAAACTTAACACTCCTTCCCAACTTCTATACACACATACACACACAGTCATCTCTCTCCTAAAAATTATGCAATAAACAAGAAGCGATCTCTAACAATTAAAAGCAGCATACATAGTAAAATGTACAAAATCAATTCAATTCAATCATTTTCAGCACCCTCATCCCTTTTCTGGGATTTACCATAAGAGTCTTGAAGTATCTATAAAGCATCCTCAAGCAAAAGATCTATGAGGGTGGAAGGCAGTTGAAACAGCATCCCTGGATGGGCTATTCTGACCTCCTGCAAAGAAATTCAAGCAGAAACTCTCACAGGTTCATAGGATGCAATAATTGTTAAGCTGCTAACAATTACAGGGTCCTATGTTAAAATGTATCCTAGTCTATTACGACGGTTTTGATGAGAATAGCTTTTTTTTTCAGTAGATTTAACCTCATAATACCGTAAACCAACACATGACTGTTTTCAGGTCTTTACAACCAATAAAATACATTGAAACTGTTGTGTAATAATTTGGAACTGTGCATTTTAAGGGTTTTTTTTTTCATCTTAAAAAAACTGTTATCATTTGGAATTTTGTTTAATAACGTTTGAATCATACTGTAACAATTAATACCTTAAAATTGTTTTGACTGCCATTTGCATTGACTATTTAGGAAAATTAGAAGAAAAGAAATTTAGCATAAAAAATTTGGAACGTGATTTATGTGATTGGAATAATTTCAGTACTTTCATCAGGGGTAAAAAAAAATCTGTTTCATAAGAAATTTGACTTTTTGTTGTTCTTGTTGTTGTTGTTGTTGTTGAGAAAATGGGAATGAATGTGCGACTTTTGGCCCCACTGACCAGCCAAAAAACTGAGGCAAATGTGGAACTCAGCACTGCAGATTTAAAATAATTTGATAAAGTTTTCAAAAGGCCTCTGGAGGGCAGTATTGGACCAAAAATGACTATTTACAGATTTCTATTCCATTTTCTTTGGTTTCTTTGGTGGTGCCTGCTACGGGGCGCTGCCATAAAAACACTTATACATAATAGCCATTTCTGTTCTTTCCTACAATTTGTGTTACTGTAAAATACAGGTTATATTTCTTTTTCTCTTTTCATCCTTTTTTAAAAAAATATTTGGTGATCATTGGTATTTGTTTCATTATTCGAGATTTGTCCTGTTTTGTTCTTCCACCATTAAAGAGAAAGTCAAGTGATGGAGCAAAAACAAATTCCACCTGCTCTGAGCCGAAGGATCCGAGGGGCTTTTCATAGACACAGGTCAGTGCTTGACCCAGATGAAGGCTGTTATTGCACCTGAACACACGCGTGTTAACTCACACTGACTCCACTCGAACAAATACATCTCTGCTTTATTTTGATGCTCAGCAGATTGATCAAGACTGTGTCTTTCTTTTGGATGGAAACAGCCTAAGCTCAACATTACTTCCTTGGGTCACTCCTGAAATTTCAAAGTCAGTGAAAAAGGGTGACTTGAAGTGACTAGAGTTATAAATTGAGAAAAATGAAGGAGATCTGTTGGCCATGACATCACACGATACTAAACATCAGCCTGTTTCCACTGTGGTTCAGTGCTACCATCGTTCATTCAGTCTCACTAGATCAGAAGGGAAACCTTACAGGGGAATGCTACTGAGATCAATACCACAACAGAAGGAAGAGAGAAAGATGGCACATCAATAAAAACATGAAATATTGTGAGAGTTGGGTGGAGGAATGGGATGAGTTAGGAGAGGACAGCATAACCGGCTGGATTATCTGGTAGCCATTCAAACACACATTACTCAATCGGTGGCATGTGCATGACTTTTAATTAATCCAGCACCCGCTCTCATCTCCCCTCCGTCAGCGCTGGATTATTCACACACAGGCCCCGCCCCTACCACACACACCTGCCAACACACCTGTTCTTTCTCCTCTCCTTCCAGTGTCACCTTCACTCCCCTGTCCACATTTCCACAAGACCCATCAGTGTCACCGTAAACAGTCACCTGCTATAACCCCAGTCTAAGAAACGTAACCCACCTCCACCCGCTTCTGTCTGTAACACAGCAAGATTTGGACTCCTCAACATTACATCTCTCACCAGCCTCTTTTTTATGCAGTGGTTTTATTAATAACAATAACCTGGACTTCTTTTTTTCAACTGAAACATGGCTCTGCCCCGGTGACTGCAGCCCTCTCATTGAAGCAACCCCCTCAGACTTCACGCATTTCCACCAGCCACGTCTCTCAGGTTTTGATAGACATCACATAACTCCCAGCAGTCTCAGAATTGATTTTAATATTTTACTGATCACCTTTAAAGCACACACAAAGCTGGCTCCTACATTTCAGATCTATTGACCCCACATGAACCAGCCCGCAGCCTCACATCCTCAGGCAGGAACCTCCTGGTCGCTCCAAAGTGGAGGCTGAAAAGCAGAGGAGACAGAGCCTTTTCCATCAAAGACACTCCTCAGACTGACTGGACTCAGGATTTTCCATCAAGACCAGGTATTCGCCATGTTCATAAGGAATTTTCAGTTGAACTGTTCCTGATGAATTGATGTGGTAATGTGAAACAATTAGTGTTGGCTCACTGACTGTTCTGCCTCTTTTCCTGCTCCTTATGAGTCAGACACCTGCAGAAACTGGGACATCAGTCCATCTTATTTCAAGTAAAAAAAAAACTCTGAACACTTACTTTAGGCCCTATTCAATTCATAAACACCTGATTTTTTTTTTACACATTTCAAAGTTTATTGGACCTATCAGTGGCTTTCAAATAAGTACAAGTACTTATTTTATTTCATTTTATTTTTAGAATTTAGTTGAAATTTTCTTTATCAGATTTCAGGATCAGTATGTTGTGTTGTGTTGTGCTTTGAAATATCTGTAGATCACTTGCTTTTGTCTGTCATATGCATTCAAAAGAAAACTAGATTAGAAAGATAATCCTCTTTAATTGTTCAACCATGTTGTGGATTTAAAAATCGATTTTTATGGTCTTGGTCTCTACTTGTGGTGATCTTGGTCTTGACCAGAAGAGCTCCACACAAATCAAATATGAATTCCACATCATGGTCAAGACACACACACACACACACACACACACACACACACACACAGATCGCGGTACTCTTTTGCATCAAATGGATGAGATAAACAGTCATATTACTTTAGACTTACAAAAGTGAATAAGAGAGAAAAAGCAGACATGGTTTTTGTCAGAAGTGTTTTACATTTTTTTCACAGAAACATTTAGTCATCAGTAATACATGAAATCCCACGAAAGCACTTGAAGATTTTTTTTTCTCCTCCAAAGTGTCTTATGGAGGATATTTACAGGCTTGGACTCTTCCTGACACCTCACTCTGATGTTTTTCTTTACTCTGATGTTTTTCCTCGCTCCGGGTTGGAGCTCAGGCTCTGGAAGGAAAGGGGACCTATAACATGTTACCAGTCGGAACACGTGATGTGAAAGTAAATGCACTTTGTTTTTGTTCATCTGACGAGCTGTGGGGGGAAGGAGGCAGCGGAATGAAGCTGCCATTGAGAAGATGAAAACCACCGGAAGCTGAGCGATATGGCTTTTAAAAATAAAAGTAAATTTAAAATAACAGCATATGAAAAATCTGTTTGGGTAATATTTATCTGTTCTGATGTCGGTTTAAGCTGTAGAAAATACAAAACCTTAACACCACAGAGACTGTTTTTTTTTTGTTTTTGTTTTTTTTGTGGGGGGGGGTGTAAACAACCATGAAAGCCAATTTCTGCAATTTAAAAGAGTGAAGACAAAAACTTGGCTCCGCTGAGAATATTTTTGGCCCAATTTGAATAAAATTTCTGAGAAGTCAAACTTCCAAGATGAAACGTTGTAATTCTGAAGTAAAGAGCTAAAAGTCCGAGATGATAGAAGAAGTAGCTTCAGTCCAAATTTGTGTGTAACTTGTGGGATAAAAAAAACAAACAAAAACTAACAACAATTTAATAAAAAAAAAGTTGCAATTTTGAGATAATGATATCCAAATTTTGAGACTAAAATGTAAATTATTAAAAACAGAATTCTTAGATTATTTCATAAACATTTGTCCATTTATGTATTTATTTATTTGTGTGATTGTTTGTATATTTATTTATTCTCAAACTTTTGACTCAGTATGGAGGAAAAAATGAAGATTTAATGAAGCTCCCACGCCTCGATAACCAGTACAGACCACATGGTTTCTCAGTCTGACAGCAATAAAGATGTTCATTTAGCCCCAGCAGCTTTTTTTTTTTTGCCCATCCTCCGTTATTTAAACTGCGATGTGGAACTGGTGTTTCAAATTCAGAGAAGGAGCTTCAAATTTGAACAAATAACTAAAGAAAGCTACTTTGCCACAGAGGAAAATATTCAGTGGAGAAAAAAGAATTTCTTTTAGTTTCATTAAATCAGCATTATGCCCGATTGTTTAATTTTACTTCCCTGCTTTTATTTTGAAAGGTTTACAGGAAGTCATACCCGCATGGTGCGTGTGAAACAAAGAAAACACTCAGGCAACATCTCCTTCCCAGAGTTTGAGACCATGTAGGCTGCCGCCGGCTCTGCACACAGTTGCTTCTCAGATTTAGTCTCTGAAACCTTTGAAACTTTCTTCATCATCGTAACTTCACCGAAGCCGACGCCGAACTCTCACCATGACGCAGTGACGCTGCTGACTTTGCTGTGACGCGTCTCAGCGGCGGAGTTTTCTTCTGCCAAAGTGGAATAACGATCCGAGCTCCGTGGGTAAGTCAGCTCTTCTTTGTGTGGCCGCTGAAGCCACAGACTCAGACAGGGAATGTTTGTTTGTGTTTTCTGTTGTTTTGTGTTGGTGTTGTTGCTTCATCAGTGAAGTTGTTGTGGGTTCTCATACTCCTCAGTGTGGAAAGAATCCTGCAGGACGCGTAGGACAAGTTCTCACCACCTGTTGCGCGACGTCAGTGTTTATGAAGCCGCCGTGATTGAAGCGCGCACCTGTGATACACACCTTTGCGCAGAGTCTGCTGTGTCTGACTTAGTATGACGTCACATGCTGGTGTTCATGGGAAAAGTTCTTCACAAACTTTAAAAACAATCTTCAGTTGTGTGGAGCACCTTTACCCACCGGTGTTCCGGCTCAGACGGTGACCCTGCTACATGGAGACCCGGAGAGAGATCCTTTGAGGGATTTGTTGTGAGTTTCTTTTGACACTGTTTTAAAAATAAACTAGAACAAGTTTGAGAAAGTTCTTCACGACCAACACCAACACACACGGAAAGTCCTGGTTTCCATGGTAACTCCTACAGCGGACCCAGGACCTGTTAGTTTGGGCCTGTGTGATGTCAGAGCTTGGTCTAAAATTGTTACTTCATCCACAAAATGAGACAATACGTTTGTTTACTGTCTTTATTTTTCCCATTGGTCCACAGTGAAGTGAGCGCGCTTGTTCACGCTCACACTCTGGTGACGTTTTGTTGCGTAAAAGCAACATGTGGAGGGATTTTGCTTGAGACAGAACACGCAGCTGATTGTGCTGGTTTTATTGTTTGCGCCACTATATCAGGTGTAGTTAGTGGCTTTATTAAAATGCTTTGAATTCTTAATTCTTATTAGCCACATCTTTTAATGGAGATAGAGGAACAAACGTGACCACTTTCTGACTGAAATAAGTGATCTAACTGATGTGTGTGTGCAGGTGTAAAGGCTCAACCCTCTGAGATAAGATCCATCATTTGTTTTACAGTGCTTTTATACAACAAATTTAAATCTTACCATCAGTTATACTGTCATCCAACTTCATTGTTGTCGTAAAGTGCAGATCACAACCAACCAGAGGTGCATAAGCTGTAAATATGTAAGTAGTAGACCGATATTAGACAAGGGCTTATATTTATACATAACATACAGAAGACAGCTGATGAGAAAAAAAGTCTCCCAGAACTTGATGGTTTTTGGTCCAGAGGCTCCTGTAGCATCCTCCAGAAACAACGCTTCTGTAGATGCCTCCGCAGCAGGAGGTGAGACCCCAGCGATGTGCTGGTCCGTTTTCATCTCCTTCAGCAGAACCTTCCAGTTGGAGACGGAGCAGTTCCCTCATCAGACTGTCAGTACATGGACATGCACACACAAGTCTGACTGAGGTCATAGCTCCATCGTAGAGTCACAGCAGGGGATCAAGTCTTGTTTGTATATGCTAGAAAGAGAAGCTGCCTTCTGACTGAGAACATCTCACTCAGCTTCATTTAGCCATATTGTTTCCTTTTTCCATGAGTGAAGCTGTGTGTGTATCATAGTCTGTATAATAGATGGACATAGTCACTGTGACATCCCCCATCTGTTTCTGAGGCAAAGTTTTGAAGCAAAACAGCTGGCGTGGCCAACTGGGAAATGAGCCACACAGCTACTGGAAGCCCATCAGTCATGTGATCTCAGTTGTGCCTTTAATTGGGCGAGCTTGCGACCTTAGTATCTTCTAAACTGCCAAGTTAGAACCCCGTACAATGTGTGTCGTAAGCAAAATAAGGGATTCAGATGGGAGACAATTTTTGTACAGACCACAAACGTCTTAATTTCCGCTCCGAAAACAGCTTTTTTTAGGCTTGGTGACTTCTGGTACTTCAAGAGGACGCTCAAACAGCAGATTTTAGCATTTCACCATTTTGTCATATTTTCAGACAGTAGGTTGCCGCCTGCCCAAGAACTTATTTTAGTTTACCTGAAGAGGAAACAACATTCTAACAACAGTGGCTTCGCCCACACTGATCATCAAGGCGTACCTGCCGGGATCTGCTGTGACCTGCCAAATCCAACAACAGTTGAATGGCAATCTCATGGTCAAGGTGTGTCAATCAAGCTTTACTCAAACTGATCTCAGTCTGGCTAAGCTGTCTATATATGTCTGAATAGTCTGATCTCGATCAGACTACGCTGTTTATAAAGTATTTGTAGTCTGATCTTGGCCTGGCTTAGCTCATAGTCTGATTCTTCAAAGGTTCTTCAGTTTACAATTTAATTTAGCTGACACGTATGTCCAAAGGGACGTTCAACACAAGGAAGAATGAAGACTGGAGGAAAAGATCTTCACAAGTGTGGCAAAAAACTACACAAGACGAAGTACCACACAAGTATTAAGTTGATTGGCTGCATGTGCTGCCATCCAGTGCAAGAGGAAGTGCTCTTAATATTTTTAATTATGTAGCCAAAAATTAACCCTCATAGCTCAAATTCAACATCTTCTGACTGTCAGGATGCTCTCAATGGTGCAGTGATAAGAGTTCACCGAGGTGTCTGAAGTGGTGTTTTTGTCTTCAGTCCTCGAGGTAAAGAAAGCCCTGGAGAGCAGGGTGTGCCAGAGAAACAGAGAGGGCATTTTTTATATAGGCTTCTAAAACCTGGACCTAATTGCTCAGGTTTACAGCAGGGAATTTGTGGACAAGATAATTCATGTATCGCTGACACCCTGTCAGTCATGTGTCCCTTCATTGGTCCTGTCGATGGCAGGTGGACATTATATGCATATATGCAACGTCACTTGCAAAGGTCAGTACAAGGGCAAGTACATATCAAGCGACTGTAGTATGATTTGTTGGATAAATGGGACACCCTGCTCCTGTATCCAAATGCTGAGCAAGATCAGGTGCAGGACAGCCCAGTCAGTCAGAATCCAGCTTGAAATGTGAGGCACTTCACCTTCTTTGCAGTTTGACCAACATTTAAACTCTTTGAAAAGCATCTTTTGTGTTTCAGTCATGAGCTCTAAAGTTCTGTGTAAAAAGTAACTTGATCTTGTCTCTGAAGTCTCTCAGCCAGCAGCCTCATGAGGTGTTCATGTAGTGTGATACTTCAGCTGGACGTTCCTGTGGCCCTGAACGCTCCAGCTCACAGACCGCTGTGTCATCTATTGTTTGCTTGATAATTAGTCTGCTGTTTAAGAGCTGCCTCCAGGCGTTGTAAGGATTCTCGCACTGTAACCTTACCTGGGACCACAAGTCTGTCACAATGTATCGACTCTTTTCAGAGCCCGAAATAAAGGGGCTGAAAAAGAGACCAAAAGGTTCCCTGGTACCGGCCAAAGCCCTGCTTTTTCAATCTCCTCAGAAATCTGTTAATGTGCTTAGTGCTCAGGGTTGGGGACAGATCAGACCAGCACTGTTTTCTTCCCCAACCTGAGTCACAGGTCAGGAATTCAAGAACACTTTGATTCTGCAGCCTGGGTGCTGCTTCACCGTCTCCTTTCAGGACTTAAGCTCTTTACAGTGTTGGTGTAAGAAGTTATGAGTCAAGCCAGGTCATAATTAGATGAATAGATGTATAGAAAGAAAATCAGTTACCAATTACCACATGAAAGATGGTTCAGGAGAGGCAGGAACATCAAGAGAACTGTGCTGTGCTCACCCTCGGATGACACCCCCTCTCTGAAGTCAACAGCTAAGTTTGTTTCACTTCCAGAAACTAAAGACTTTAATTTAGAACTGACATCATAGTGAATCTGATGAGTAAGGGATCATTCAGTGTTCACACTCAGAGCAAGAGAGCTGCAGCCACGAGGAGTTTGAGTCAGTTTGAAGAGGGGAATTGAAAATCCAGCTTGTATTTCTGGCATGATTACCAGGAAACTCTTGATGACAGGCACCTGCATCATTATAAAAGTGTTTCAGATATGGATGCGGGAATTATTCATTGTTACACAATCATGGACAATGGTGGTTTTAAGCAAATGATGGCATGGCATGATTCTAATTAGGTCAGTGGATGAATAAACACTTATATCAAATAAAGTCAGTACAGCTTACCTATTACTTGGGGCACTCTCCTGCAGGATCTCATTGAACATATCAGACAACGAGGAGGCACGCCCCTCATCTGGTTCAGAGAGACCAGTCCTTTTTACTGCGCTCTGCTCTCCCTCTCCTGCACTGTGCGCCTCTCCATCTCCAGGCGGGTTCTCTGCATCCATCACAGCCTGGATCAATTCTTGTGCACGCGGCTTTAATCTGACATCAGCACTACACATTTTGCATACTACTATCCACGGGTCTTTCTCAGATATAACGAAATAGTTCCACACTGCAGACATGTTGAGACTTCTCAAAACGAGCGCAGGTTGGCTGCACTTTTGGCTTGCGTCATCCTATTTTGGTCATTTTTTTTTGGTGATCAAAATCTTTCGACCTAAAATGCAACTTTGGGCTATTTTTGGTGGCCAAAAATTCGGTGCATCCTTAGTCTCCAGCCTATCACAGGACTGACACATCAAGCGGATACCCCTCACACACACTCTCACACACACACAGGCAATCTAGTGTGACCAACCAGCTGATGAGACTGTTTCTGGGCTCTGCACATGTATCCAGAGTTGGCATTTGGGCTGTGAATGGAGAACCAGTTCCTGTCAATGATCAATAAGAAATGATTCAGTCTGTTGACATTATTGGCCTTTGTGTTTAACAATTCCCTTATCCGTTAAACATATTAGGCCAGGGCAGCTGTACCTTACATCCACCATTCTGGCCCAGCTAGCTTAGCTTAGCAGCTATTTAACAGTTTCCTAAGAAAACTCTGAATCAGGATTTTCTGCTTGAGGTTTCACTGAAGAAGTTGTAAAACACACACAAAGAAATGTACATTACAGCACTCTCGCCACCAGTGTGCTCATAGTCCGTGTATACACACTCTCTGTCGCTTTCTGTGCCGTCCACCCGCTTGTGTTTTGGCACTCAGGGGCAGGCATAGATAGACTCCAACCCCACAAACCTTCTTTTCTGATTGGTAACTTCAAACCCCTTCCGTCTTCAGGTCGGAGCCATTCTACCATTCTAGTAAATCATCACACTAAGTCCCAAGCTGTTAAAAAAATCAGGTTTTAAATATTTAGGGACCGAGCAGACAGTGTCAGCGAGGACCCTCTTGGAATCCAAAGGATTATTCTATCTTTAGTACCCAGTTGCCTCATTTTTCAGGTACTCCACTTGAGATAAACTCAGCAATTCTATGGCACGTCCCCGTGAATGTGTAACTGCTACTCAGGCATCACCTCTAGAAATTTTTGGCATGCTAGCTACGCTAGGTGCAGACTAGCCGCGCTAGCCCCTCGGACAAAAATTTTCTATAGCTGTAAATTTTAGTAGGTTGGATACATGGTGACCAGACCTACAAAAAAGTCTCTTAACGACATGGTGAATTGTGAACAGGAACTTCGGAAATGAGGCCTCAACGTGCCATTTTTGGCAAAAATAGGCCACGTACTTGAACGAACTTGTCCTAGGGATTTTATCCGATCGATTTCTATGTTCTCCTGTGTATGCGACATATATCGAGGATTAAAAGTTGTACAAAGAGTTTTCATTACTCTTCCGGTTTGGCCACAAGGGGGCGCTGAGTAAAACGCGTTTTTTTTTTGGATCGGAATCGCATGAAAGTTTTTTTCCAGGTAGATCTTTTTGGGGCCTTTCAGAATATATACAATGTTATGTTACCATTTTATGGGTTACTGCCGATATATTAGGTCAAAGTCGGGATTTTAGGAAAACTAGCTAACTTCGTGACCTCATTACTCCTTTATTTTTAAATCCAACTTTTTGTTACATTTTTTTCTATTAGCTACACCCTTAGACGCACCGCTGGTAGGTGGCCAATTTCCCGTGAAAGTTCCTGCCAGACCCCAAGATTCAGTCGTAGCTAGCGCAAAAAAAAGTGCTTCGCTAAATTTTAAACAAACTCCGATTTGCGTGAAAATTCTCATGCACATTCTTCATGCAAAGACCTATCAGAAAATATAAAACTTTATACCAAAAAAAGTTTCAAGACTTCGGAATTGTACGAAAACACTTCTACTTCCTATTCTAACATGGTAGCTAATTCTGCTAATAACTCCTATGTTTTTGTTCCAATCATCTCCAAACTGCACGTATGTGTACAACACACTTATATGAACCAAAGGTATGTTTTGAATTTTTCCTAACTGGAAGGGCCTGTCTACAAACGGCGATCAAAATTGACAATTTTTTCGTAAAAATCTAACCTCTATATCTCTGGTTCGCAAAGTCGCTTCCAGACCAAAGTGCACACGTATGTTCGCTGTCACAGCCTGAGTGTATGTACGTGTGAATGTACAGCGCCCCCTACTGGAAAACACCCAAACTACACATACTTGACCATTACTTTAGAAACACAGTTCCTTAATAATAACTTTCTTGTACATAGTCAGATCCTGACCAAAAGACACACAAATGTTCAGTGTCCAAGCCTGAATGCAGCCATATGACTTTCATTCATGCACAGAAAGGCGCCTCCTATTGGCCACAGGAAATTACAAGTTTTACTCTGTGAGTCGTAGCTCCTCCCCCTTTATTTTATTTCTTCAAAACAACTGCACAGAAACATCAAAAACATCTTCAGCAAGCACCATTTCTAAGGGCAAGCTCCTATTTACAAGGATCTCCATCTGGGTTACTGTCAAACTCTAAACTGGCTTCATGAATGAACTAGTCCCTATAAGTCCCTGATTTTTGGCCTCATTTCATTCACATTTCATTCAAACTGTCAAGATACATCCCTGAACACACCCTCAAACTTAGAAGATTAAACTCTTGGTCATATAAGATTTGCTTATATTTTTGCCCCAATTTTAGGTCTCATCAACTCACACACAGCATAAATGACTATTTGGCTCCAGGAAATATGGTCATTTGGCTGCGTCTACAGGCCCAACTTAAACTAAGGGTGCCTTCTGCAGGCTTCCTATTTCCACGTGCTCTGAACCCCACAGGTGCCTCGAATGACCAATGTGTCTGAACCCCACCTGTGCCTCGAATGACCAATGCGCTCGGTCCCGTTTATCGCTGCTTGGCAGCTTTAATTGTTCTTCTGCTCACTCCCTTTTTCCTCTGGCATCTCAATTTTTGCTCAATATCGATCCAATCCTGCCACCACGATGCCCCGCCCTACTCTGCCTTGGATTGGCTCTGACCTGAAAGCAGTTAGGTGTTTAGTTACCAGTCATAAAGAAGGGTTTGCAGACTGCCGTCCATTCAACCCCCCCAGTGCCAAACTCAACTTAGTCAAGTGCATTGAAAGCCTAGAAAGTGACAGCCAGTGTATGCACACAGACCGCCAGCCAACAAATAGTGACAGTGAGAGTGCAGCACGCAGACAGTGGTCTTATCAGTTACTGATTACGTTTTTATGGACTCTGACTTTGTTTCCTAGCAACATCAGCAACAACAGTAACACCCACCAAAATGCCAGTTCAGCTGCTTAAATGTTTGTGGTATCCATAGTTACCAACTGTTGGAGTCCCCACTTCAACATTCAGCAAATTTGATCAATTCTAGTTGTAATAGAAACACGCCATTTTGAAACCAAAATAGGTGACCTACCTGAATCGTGGAGAACTGATGAGAAAATCTTTTCTTTTTTTTTTCATGGGGGCTGGACGGACACACACAGTAACACACAATCACNGGGCTCTGCACATGTATCCAGAGTTGGCATTTGGGCTGTGAATGGAGAACCAGTTCCTGTCAATGATCAATAAGAAATGATTCAGTCTGTTGACATTATTGGCCTTTGTGTTTAACAATTCCCTTATCCGTTAAACATATTAGGCCAGGGCAGCTGTACCTTACATCCACCATTCTGGCCCAGCTAGCTTAGCTTAGCAGCTATTTAACAGTTTCCTAAGAAAACTCTGAATCAGGATTTTCTGCTTGAGGTTTCACTGAAGAAGTTGTAAAACACACACAAAGAAATGTACACTACAGCACTCTCGCCACCAGTGTGCTCATAGTCCGTGTATACACACTCTCTGTCGCTTTCTGTGCCGTCCACCCGCTTGTGTTTTGGCACTCAGGGGCAGGCATAGATAGACTCCAACCCCACAAACCTTCTTTTCTGATTGGTAACTTCAAACCCCTTCCGTCTTCAGGTCGGAGCCATTCTACCATTCTAGTAAATCATCACTAAGTCCCAAGCTGTTAAAAAAATCAGGTTTTAAATATTTGTTCTTCTGCTCACTCCCTTTTTCCTCTGGCATCTCAATTTTTGCTCAATATCGATCCAATCCTGCCACCACGATGCCCCGCCCTACTCTGCCTTGGATTGGCTCTGACCTGAAAGCAGTTAGGTGTTTAGTTACCAGTCATAAAGAAGGGTTTGCAGACTGCCGTCCATTCAACCCCCCCAGTGCCAAACTCAACTTAGTCAAGTGCATTGAAAGCCTAGAAAGTGACAGCCAGTGTATGCACACAGACCGCCAGCCAACAAATAGTGACAGTGAGAGTGCAGCACGCAGACAGTGGTCTTATCGGTTCCTGATTACGTTTTTATGGACTCTGACTTTGTTTCCTAGCAACATCAGCAACAACAGTAACACCCACCAAAATGCCAGTTCAGCTGCTTAAATGTTTGTGGTATCCATAGTTACCAACTGTTGGAGTCCCCACTTCAACATTCAGCAAATTTGATCAATTCTAGTTGTAATAGAAACACGCCATTTTGAAACCAAAATAGGTGACCTACCTGAATCGTGGAGAACTGATGAGAAAATCTTTTCTTTTTTTTTTCATGGGGGCTGGACGGACACACACAGTAACACACAATCACATCATGCCCATATGATGGTAAACTGTCATTTTGTCAGACATCAGTGTGAGACCGTGACATTTACTGCCTCAGTTAATGTTTCATGTCTGTTTGTCCGTGCGCGTGTTGGATTAGATCAACCTGTGCGTCAATGAACAGCAGACTGCGCTCTCTCTCTCTCTCGCTCTCTTTTCCGTCAGTGCGCTAAAAACGTCAGATTTTACTGCTGAACATGACTGTAGAGCAGGCGGTTTCTCTTTCTGATCTTTTTTAAACTTCTGATTTCCAAACAAAAGCCGGGCAAGGTCATCCAAAATGTTCACAAAAGAAAAACAACAGAACAGTTGAAGGACAAAAGAGGCTGAAAAAAAAAAAACTCAGACGAGACCGCTGGAGTTTGCTGAGTGATGCTGCAGGTTATAATTCACAATGTAACTAATCAACGATCTCTGCTATGCTGCTAAACCTCAACAGCTTTAACTATAAACTTGATATAATCAAACTTGAGGGCTGTGGGCAAGAAAAAGCGCGAGACAACCCCTGTGTCGCAAGATACCTTAAATCAACCGTTATCAACGTAGAAAAACGCACATCACCCCGAGCAACCTTAAAGTGGCAGAGTAAGACATGAAATACGAACTTCATTAAAGACCTCAATGATGACATTTAAATTAATGATTTAGTGACACTCAAAATAAATTAGCCAAACTAATTCTCATCTTACAGTAAAGTTTGTTTGTAGGAATGAATTTGTACAATTATTTTGATATGTAAATAAATCAGATCTACTCATTATTAGCATTAGGAGATCACTCAGCATTGTTTAGGTCCAGCTGCATCATATCAGCTTAACACAGTTAAAGAGTAGAACATAAAGACTCCTATGTAACAATATTCTACACATGGGCCTATTATAGTTCCTTTGAGATGAAGAAGTTCATGAATGAGAAAATGCTTCCCTTTTGGATTCCTTTTGAATCACAACTATTACTTTGCCAAATATTGACAGTATATTGTTTTAGCTTCATTTTCCAAACAAAAAGTCACCTTCCTGGGCCAGTAGTTAAAGTGGCGGGACTAGTACATTTGATTTGCTGCTGATTGACCTTAATGTCAACCCCTGACATTTATATACTGTCTTTTAATTCTGCTTGATTTCTCCCTCAAAATGCATCAGATTGAAGTTGCAGCATGTAAAAACCAGGGAGAAGTCTTGTTGACAACCTGAAGCTCAGACTCATTTGAAAGGTGTCATTACCTCTGGATCCACCATCTGATGTGATTTAACACTTTCTTTTTCTCCTGCCAACTCCTCAGTGACCTGAAGCCTGTTACACTGTAGCTAGGAGTTATGGGTAAACTGAGCTGACTTGTTTTTGCTGCGTAGAGGAAAAGAACACAGTGATGCTGCTTGTAACTTCTCATCATTTTCATAGCAGATACGAAATCATGCAGCGCCTAGAACTGCAGAGTTCTTGGGTGCACTGTATGTTAACATAGCTCATGAAGTATGTTGTTTTTGAGCAGAGTCTGAACCCTAGACCACATCTCTTTTCAAACACAGAACCCTTTTTAGCCCGCAGGATGTTGCCCAACACCACAGAAATGTGGCCAGTTACCCTGACCTCCAGAGGAGAGGAACTCAAGAACAGAGAGGTCAAATACTCTTCACTAATTCACAGCTCATGTTAGTTCAGCTTTGGTGGCCCTTTCTTTCATGTTTTACTTAAACACTGAGGATCTGTTGTTGGCCCTGCCTCTGATGCAATGACTTTTGAGATTTTTTCATGTAGAATTGAACAACACTGCACTTCCTTAAGTGTCCAAAAGAGGCAGAAGACGAGAAGTCATGTTAAAGCATCTGTATTTAGAGCAAGCTTTATAAGAATTTGCCAGACCTCATATCTGACAGTACATGTGTCATCATCATCATCATCATCATCATCATCATTGTCATCATTCATGTTATTGACTTTAGTAGGCCACCTAGTGTCTTGAAGTGGTAGGAGCAATGCTTAAAGTTGTGTGGAACCTGGAGCTTGCCATAGTTATGCCAAAGTCAGCCGTGAGCCTGCATGTCACTTTTCATTTAGCATTCTAGTTGTAAAACATTGCTTGTATTTTGACGTTTTTGAGCGTGGGGTATTGTTGGAAAAAGAAAGTGAGGATTGTGTATGTGACTTAAGTTGAACTTCTGTTTTAAAACTGAAGCTATATCAATGTGTGCTAACTGCTAGCATATCAGTGCGATTTTCCATTTTCTTTCTATGTGCTTTATTTACCGTGTGGTTTTTGGATTTGTATCACATGTTGAACGTATTGAATCTGAATCTCTAGTGTGAGAGTGATGGACATTTCTTTGTGTTCAGTTGTACAGCTTCTTAAGTAAAACTTCAAGCAGAAAATCCTGAATCAGAGTTTTCTGGGGAAACTGTCATTTATCTGCTAAGCTAAGCTAGCAGGAGCAGAATAGTTAACACAAGGTCCGTTTGCTCCAGTGCTATGTGAAGAATCAACGTGGGAACTGTTAACCCTGTCAGCGCCAAAGTCACAAAATTGCGAAAAGCAACATTGCTGAATAAAACAGGCTGTATCTCTGTATCTCTGTTATCTCTGTATCAGCAGTGATAGTAGAGTGGAGTGGAGCGCAGCGAGAGCAGAGCAGAGCGAAAGAGTGCTTTTAAATTTACTCACGATGCTCAGAGGTCTGTTTACCATCGATGAAGTACTTCATCAGGTACTGGCTGACTCTGATTCAGAGGAGGAAGACATGCAGTTGTTCAGTGAAGCAGAAACTGACGTCAGTCGTGGCGACGAGTCCTCGCACCATAGTCCACAATCAGCACACTGTACAGTGGATGCTTCACCTCAGCGTGGCCGGGTGGAAGCATTCTGTGAACGCCAAGCCAAGTGAGGTGCTCATGACATCACAAATATGGGTGAATGTAGTGGGGATGAAAATAGCCGCAGTTGTCGTGGCAGGAAAAAACACACTGCTCATGGCGGTGGCTGAGGTTCTCGAAAATAATAATAAAAATTACAAGAATAATAAATTTCATTTATAAAGCGCTTTTCTGCACACTCAGAGACGTTTCACAGAGGATAAAAACAGTAAGTAAAATAAAACCAATGACAAGAACAAGACAAAATTTTGTTTCATACTAAAGATGTTTCACATTGACTGTTGACAGTTTCCTCTTATCTCAAACCAATCTAGAACTACAGCCTTTGAAATCTTTATGAGAAAATTGACATTTTCCAATTTGGCAGCCACCTGTTGATGTCACAATATGCAAATTAGATGACAGTTTACTTCCAGCCCAAATTTTTCTTCAAACTGAAGATATTCCTCAATTACAGTATGTCCTTATCTCCCACCACTTTAAAGTTACAGACTTATGAAACCTTGATATCAAAATTGAACATTTTCCAATATGTCTGCCACCTTGTGACGTCACAATATGCAAATTAGATGAATCATTTCACTCCCACCACAGACTTTGAGTCAGACTGAACAATTTTCTCATTGACAGTATACCTTTATCTCAAACTGCTTTCAATTTATAGCCTTTTAAAATCTTGATTTTAAAATTGGAAATTTTCTTGAAAAAACTCTGGCGCCTAAAGGGTTAAGCAGAAAGGGCAATGACGTGGATGGATTGAACCATTTCTTATCATTTTTTAACAAGAACTTGTTCTCGACACTTATTCTTGTTCAGGTGTGATGCAGCTGTTTCCTTGTGCTCACAGAGAAGAATTTGAATATGACTCTATACACTATCTCACAGTTTATCTCCTGGTGGTTGCCTACAGCTTCATTGTTGCTATCAGGGCTTGGCAAAGGTCCAACCATAACAAGCCATTAGCAGGTAATAAAATTTAATGTGTTAACCCTTTGAACTCCACTGACACACAGGCCTCCCTCACAGTGAGCATGTAATTCAGAAGGTGGTGAAGTTGAAGGGCTGGTTTTTGGTCACCAGGTTTTACAAGCATGTTTGAAGTGAGTGTTTCTGAGAGCAATAGAGTTTAATAAAACTGGTTCTGGATAAGACTGTTTTAATAGAGGCTAAATTTGGACTGATTGTCATGGAGGTGGGGTCTCCAGCGGGGCAGTTCAGCACTTTATTGATGTGGTGCCGCCTCTGGCTTGGATACCAGGGTGTGAGTTGGAGTGTAATATGCAGAGAAAAGCTGTGGCAACAGTGAACTCCCTCTGCTGTCAATCAAGATATGTGTGTGCAATTTCACTGCAGTGCGGTTGGTTTTTCCGTGTCGTAAAACTGCCCTGCAAATCCCAGACACACCCAGTTAGCGTGAGGGCCAATGTGTTACACTACACACACTTTGAAAAGAGCCAAACATAAGGAGGCTAAATAGTTGCCATCGTACTCCCCATTCCCCAAGTGGAACCACAACCCACAGGAAATCCCATCAGACAGCAGAGAGGCGTTCAGGAATGGTGGATGCTGGTGGGGTCAGGAGGTTTGTTTGCAGAGCTCAGTGCCCCAGTTCACAACCCAGAATTCAGAATCCAACAATTTCTGTTACTTTGTCTCCAGAAATATGTGGAGAGGAAAAATTCAGAACTGTTCCTTCAGGGTCTGATTGACCAAGCAACATGTTTGTCACAGTCAGACTTTAGATGCAGGAAGAGATTTATGAAAGAAAAGAGACAGCAGCTAAAATAATGAAGTGTTTGAGATAGAGGCCAAAGTAAAGGCAGATTTGAAAATATTTAACAGTTTTAAATTGTGTTGATTGGCCAGGTGGTGGTTCTAAATTGCCTGTAGGTGTGAGGGCGTGAATGGTTGTTTGTCTCTATGTCAGCCCTGTGATTGGCTGGTGGCCAGTCCAGGGTGAACCCTGCCTCTTGCCCAATGACAGCTGGGATAGGCTCCAGCCACCCACCACCCTGAACTTGATAGATGGTTAAGAAAATGGATGGATGATTGGCCAGGTAAATCCAGAGTTCGGACAAATAATAAATGCTAATAAACACTGCCTGACTGTTGTCGTGTTTGGTGCTGAATGAAACTGTGGAAACTGTATGGTGCCTTATTTGATGTTTTTGAGCACACATCACCTGTGTTATTTTACAATTATTTATTCATTTTGATTTAATGTATGAACACACTGGGCCTAAAATTGCAAAAAATAAATATTAAAAAAGTACAAACTACATATAGGATTTTTTTTTTTTTAATTGTGAAAACCACCAATATGTAGCAAAGCATTTTTACAACTGAGAATGCAAATGTAAATTGTAATTTTCAGAAACCTATGTCCAGGTTTACCAGACAACACAGTTAGACACAACTATTTGCATTAAAAGTGCATCGCATTGGCCAATCACAAGAGAGAACGTTTTTGGAGTTACAGGGGTGGGAGAGCAGCAGCATGTGTGAAAGTGAATTTTGATTGATTCGTGACTTTTTGTGCGTTTGGATTCCTTTGTTGGATTGTAGTGTAGTGTGTCGTGGTAATTTTTTGTGTCAGAGCAATGAGATGAATTATGACGAGTGATGTAACGAGATTAGATTGTGACAATATTTCTTGTTTAAGTGAAATACTCTCTTGCGGGCACAGGGGAAGTTCTGTATTTTACAATTAATGGGGAAGCTCATCAGACTGTGAGCGCTTTGATTTACTTTTCTTGACCTGATGGGGGCAGTAATGCACCTTTGCAACGTCTAGTCTGCCAGAAACTGACATGAAGGAGCAGAAGCAGCCTATCAGGTGCAGGCAGAATGACTACGGAGTCTGAAAATATCATCATTGAAAACATAGATTGAAAATGCCCCCACCATTTCCTGTCCAGCTCTCCACAACCAGAAACACAAAGGCGATGTCGTGTCAGTTTCTCTTCTCTGTGTATCCTCTCACCCTCACATATAGAGAGAGTGCGTGCCGCAGAACATCAGTGCAGGTATCGGTGCGCTCCATTTCACACTGGATGGGTCTCTGGAGCGCAGCAGCTGGATACAAGATCATAGACTCATAGGAGAAACACATGTTCCCATGGGACTTCTAAAGTATTGGCACTCCCCAAACTTCAGCCAAATTCCAAACTTTCTCCTTTTTGTTACTGCTGTCTGTATGAGAGGATCATCGTTTGGTGTTATTTCACAGCTGCAGACCAAAATACAGCAAGCAGCCATGATTCTGGAAAACCACAAACTTATACAAAGTCAAATACACACACACACACACACACACACACACACACACACATATGCACTCACAAAAAAAGGAAAACAACTTGGAGCAATAAAGTAAAAGAAGGGAGGAAGAGGATCCTCAAACTACAGCCAGAGCCCTGTAGAGTCGCTTTAACAGTCAACACTACCCAGGTTGCTGATTTATGGCAATGACCATTACACAAAATATTAATAATCTAATCATTTATTCTTTATTCACCTTTTAAAATTTTAAGAAAAATATGTTATTCAAACTTATTATGTTGACTGTTATTCATCAATTTGCTGTTATTTATGCATAAGGAGTATGTATTTTCTGTCAAAGTTTGAAAGGTTACATTATTCAAACTTTCATGTTGACTTCTTTTACTTTCATAATGTTATCAAGAGATCTCTCATTTACACAATCTAGTAGGTCTGGGCTTGTTTTGTTAAAGCTGGTTGCTTATTTCTATCAGGAGATCTGGCAACACTGGTGGCAGCCCTTTGGGTACCCAGTGGAAATAATTGGTATTCTTTAAAGTAACGTGAGAATCTCGTCTCATCTCGATCTTGTGAATCCAGTATTGTATCTCGTCTCGTCCTGTGAGCTGAGTGTCGTTACACCCCTAATTATGACAACAATTCTATACAATGGTTTTTGAAAATCACAATCTATTTATATGCTCCTAATTTAAAAAGATGATACTTATCACAGTTGTGGTTTCCGCATAAAAGATCAACCCTTTTTCTACTCCGATTTTGCAGTTCATTTTGCCCAATGTGTTCATACATTGTATAAAAATAAATGAATAAGTTGTTATAAAATCACAAAGGTGATGTGCTGAAATAAAAAAAGACACCAAACCAGGCGAGGTGAACAATTGGTATGGTCAAATATAAAGGGAAATCCAAAAGTAATCAAAAACAGATAAACCCTCACAAACGACCAGTTGACCCCCTGGCCTCAGAGGGTCAAACTGAGTTAGTTTTCGTTCAGAGAAACTGGAAATGATGTGATGATCTCATGTGGTTAGGATAAAGTGTGTGGACTGAAAGCTACAATGGTTTCAATCCTCTAGCTTTATGTTCCTGCGGACAGGCTTGGACCTGTCTGTGCCTCAGGCAGACATGAAAATAAGAGGACTTCATTCAATAATCATTGATCTGCCAATGTAAAATGCATTGGTCTGATGTAAATCTGTAGTCTGGATTTTTTGGGCTCTGATACTCTAAAACCATGCACTGTAAAAACAAAAAAAGTGTGTCAACTTAAAATTTCATGGCAATTGTCTGAACTGGATTTTTGAGTTTTGAGCCCAACTAAAAATCTTGTGATTGAAACAACACTGTTTTTGAGATAATTTTTAATTAATCTGTAATGTAACTTAAAGTTTTTAATTCTACAAACCAAGAATCCGGAAAACGAAAGCACCAGTGGGATTTCAACCTTTGACCTCTGACAATGACTTTACCACTGAGCTACATCTGCCCTCCAGTTGAAAGAGTTTTAATACAACACTTAAACAAAAATATTTTCCTTTATGGCGACAAACTGCACACAGAACAGGAGAGATGGTCCCACATGTGGGAAATTGAGAATGTAGAAGAAGACCCCTGTAGACTTGAGTGGGAAACCCTGTTCTATGCTGAAGCAAACTCAAAGAATAAAGTTACAGCCTCAAACACTTGATTTGAAGTTTTGCCAACTTAACTTATGAAATGAGACCAGCTTTACTCAATAAGCACAATAAGGGTGGATCAGATAACTACTCTGAAGTAGTTTGCATCACGACAGAACATTTTTTGTTTACTGAACTGTAAAATCATTATCAGGCCAACAAATGTAAGTTTTCATTTTTACAGTGGGATTATGTCAGTGAGGATATTAGGTAGTCAGTGTGAAGCAGCCAGAATGAGGCTTTCATGAGGCTGTACAGTAGTTTTAGATCAGGATCAGACCAAGTTTGTTCACACTAAGTCAAACTTCCCCACGTGACCTGGACTGTGCAGACGTTTCACACAGCTCCAGACACAGCAGCTGTCACAGTGCTGCACCATCAGCCCCCCTTAACACTTGACCCCACTGCTGAAAGCTCTACTGCAGACAAGCAAGGCACCGAGGGGGGAGAGCAGCTGAAAAAACAGCAGGGCAGGAGATCCAGGCACTTTTAAGCACCGCTCAGGTTTGTCAATCATAGAGTAACACTGACAGAGAACAAAAGCTTCACAGCTGTGGGCTCAAGCACTCACACTCCACAAGTGTCCAACAGTGTTTCTGCTCAACAGTGGACGTTTCCCGGGTGGATACGTTTCGTAAAATCTATTCAAACACCCTTTGACCTGTGATGATAGAAAAAAGGCAGGAAGTTTGAACTGCTATGACTAAGCCCTGATGTAAGCATTCCTCTTTATATGCAAAAGTACTCTAGAGAAAGTTAAACACACACTCTCACTGTTTCCCCTGAGTGTTACTGTTAACAGTTCTATTATATTAATGAGATGAGAGATTAGATTCAACTTTGTCATTACACATAAACAAGTAAAGAGTAACAAAATGTGGTTTGGCATCTCACCAGAAGCGTAATAAGCACTTCAGGCTGCTGCTGCTGCTGCTGGTGGTGTGATGGTGTGGTGGTGTGGGGGATATTTCCTTGGCACACTTTGGGCCCCTTAGTACCAACTGAACATGCTTTAAAGTCCACAGCGACCTGAGTATTGTTGCTGACCACGTCCATCCCTGTATGACTACAGTGTACCCATCTTCTGATGGCTACTTCCAGCAGGAGAACACAGCGCCATGTCATAAAGCCTGAATCATCTCATACTGGTTTTTCCAACATGACAATGAGGTCACTGAACTCAAACAGCCTCCACAGTCAACAGATCTCAATCCAATAGAACCTTTGGGATGTGGTGGAACTGGAGATTGGCTTCATGGATGTGCAGCTGACAAATCAGCAGCAACTGTGTGATACTATCATGTCAGTGTGGACCAAACTCTCTGAGGAATGTTTCAGTACCTTGTTGAATCTATGTCACCAAGGATTAAGGCAGTTCTGAAGGCAAAAGGGGGTCCAACCAGGTACTAGCAAGGTTTACCCAAGAAAGTGGCCAGTGAGTGTGTGTGTGTTTGTATGTATACATACAGTCCCCTCCGAAAGTACTGGAACAGCAAGTTCAATTCCTGTGTTTTTGTTGTATACTGAAAACATTTGGGTTTCAGAAAAAAAAAGATTAATATGACATAAAAGTTCAGAATTCCAGCTTTTATTTTGTGGTATTTACATCTAGATATGTTAAAAAACCAAAGACAGAGCACCTTTTCTTTGAACCCACCCACTTTTCAAGTGAGCAAAAGTATTGGAACATGTGACTGATGAGTGTTTCTAGTTGCTCAGGTGTTGCCTTTTAGATCAATTGCAGAGACATTAAATAGTTCTTGGTTTTGGCTTTTGGTTTCGCTTGTGAAAACTGCATTTTTCAGTTTAGCAAACATGAAGACCAGAGAGCTGCCTATGGGAGAAAAGTGAACCATTTTGAAGCTGAGAGAAGAGGGAGAATCGATTAGAGCTATTGCACAAACATTGGGTATAGCCACTGCAACAATTTGGAAAGTTCTGAAAAAGATATAAACTTCTGGTGTACTGAGCAACAAACATGGAACAGGTCGGCCCAGGGTAACAACAGCAGTGGATGACAGAAACATTGTGAGAGCTGTGAAGAAAAACCCAAAAACAACAGTCACTGACATCACTGCCAACCTCCACAGGGCAGGAGTGAAAGTGTCACAATCCACTGTTGGAAGAAGACTTTGAGAGAAGGAATATAGAGGCCATACCACAAGATGCAAACCACTCATCAGCAGAAAGAATTGGAAGGCCAGATTTTATTTTGCAGAGAAGAGCAAGGATCAGCCACAAAAGTTTTGGAACAAAGTTTTATGGACTGATTAGACCAAAATTAACCTCTACCAAAGTGATAGAAAAGCCAAAGTATGGAGAAAGGAAGGATCTGGTTATGATCCAAAACACACAAGCTCATCTGTGAAACATGGTGGAGGTAGTGTCATGGCTTGGGCTTGCATGGCTGCTTCTGGAACGGGCTCATTAGTCTTTATTGATGGTGTAACTCATGATGGTAGCAGCAGAATGAATTCTGATGTCCACAAAACCATTTTGTGAGAAATGCATCCAAACTGATCAGCAGAAGCTTCATCATGCAACAAGACAACGACCCAAAGCACACTGCCAACAAAACAAAGGACTTCATCAGGAGGTAAAAGTGGAAGGTCTTGGACTGGCCAAGTCAATCACCAGACTTTAACCCGATAGAACATGCACTTTACCTCCTGAAGAGGAGACTGAAGGGAGAAACCCCAGAAACAAACAAGAACTGAAAGAGGCTGCAGTAAAGGCCTGGAACAGCATTTCTAGTGGAGAATGCAACAGCCTGGTGAAGTCAATGGGTTTCTCCATCAAATATTAAATGTTGTTTACTTTAAGTGAATTTAATAATGTCTGTTCCAATACTTTTGCTCACTGGAAAAGTGGGTGGTTTCAAAGAAAAGGTGCTCTGTGCCCTGGGTTGTTTAACACATCCAGATGTAAATACCACAAAATAAAAACTGGAATTCTGAACTTTTATGTCACATTCGTTTTTTTTTTCTGAAACCCAAATGTTTTCAGTGTACAACAAAAACAAAGGAATTGAAGTTGCTGTTCCACTACTTTTGGAGGGGACTGTATATATTAGGGCTGTTGAAATTAGCGCTATAATAACGAGTTAATTCAGATTCATATTAACGCCACTAATTTTTTTGACGTGCAATTAATGCGCGCACCTTCTGTGACCCTTGTCTCTCACGTCTCATTTGTCCACAAAACTTTCTTCCAGAAGGACTGAGGCTTACTCAGGTACATTTTTGAAAACTGCGGTCTGGAATTTTTATGTCTCTTAGTCAGCAGTGGGGTTCTCCTCGATCTCCTGCCATAGTGCTTCTTCTCACTCAGATGATGACGTACGGTCAGAGCTGACTCTTCTGCTCCCTGGGTCTGTAGGACAGCTTGAATTTGTGTGGAAGTTGTCTGAGGATGTTTATCCACCATTCAAAGTATCCTGTGTTGCATTCTTTTGTCAACTATTCTCTTCTGTCTTCGTCCAGGGAGATCAGCCACAGTTCTATGGGTAATAAACTTCATGATTATGTTACACACAGTAGACAAAGGAACTTAAAGATCTCTGGAGCTGGTCTTGAGATTAATCATATTTTTCAACAATTTTGTGTTTTACTCCTCAGCTCTTCTTTCTCTTCTTCATCCTTGGTGTGACACACAAAGGCTCACAACACAACTTTTATACATTCTAACTGGTGTCAGGTGTGATTTCTATATTACCAGCACCTGTTACCTGACACGGCTGAGTTTAAACAAGCATCACCTGCTTGAAATTAACTGATTTACCCACAATTCTAAAAGGGTGCCAACAATTTTGTCTGCCCCAATTTTTGTGTTTTGTGTAAAATTGTGTCCGTTTTGGCTTTTTTCCTTCATTTTTTTTTGTTTTTCCAATGCACATCAAGGAAATAAACACATTCATACATTCGAACATTTGCAATTGCAACAATTTCTGGGAGGAATGGTGTATTTTCTGGAAAAATTCCAGGGGTGCGATACTGTTGTCCATGACTCTGCAGCTTATGGTTTTGTATCTTTCAACATGCTGACTGTCATTTTCATGCTGACTAGAGCTGTTTTTGTTGTCATATGGCCCAGCCCTACATCGGAGCAGATAGAAGTTCTGAGTTTCTCCTGACTCTCTATGATTCTCGATGGGGAAGTCATGTCAGCTCTTCTCCTCTTTCACTGTGCAAAGTGTTCAAGGACTGTAGCGTCAAGAAGCAGCACTGTTTTGGCAACAGAAGTGAAAACATCATATTATGCAATATTTTGGTTAGCTTGGACTTTCAGCTGAACTCAGACATGTCTCCACAGAGAACCCAAACACAGCTACTCTCAAAAGATCTCTTTTCCTCTGCACAGTTTGTGCAGCAGGCGACCTGATGAACTCTGACTGTAGCTCCACCTGAATGGCATGGAGGTGCACACTGTACACACCATGTGTGTGTGGGGGGGGGGGCTGTGACCCCTTCACTGAGACTCAGAGGGATAAAAATGGATGGATTGAAATCCTTTATTGGCTTTAGTTCAATCACAGTTTATTTCTGTAAAGACTGGACCAACCTGCTATAAAATCCTTCAAAATCACTCTTATCCTCAGCTTTTCAACACAAATGAGTTTACAGTGTGGCTGTTGCCCTTTTTACACCACCTTGTTTGGAGAGAGTGCAAGTGCTCATCCTGTTCTTCCTAAGAACTGGTTTGTTTTTTATCAGTAAGTGGCCACGCCATTACATCGCTGTTAAACATCAGTACGTCCCTGCTCACCGAGCAGTTTGCGTGTTTCCCCTGGGCTCACGGCCTTCACACACCTCAACTGGACAGGCAGTCTGTCAGTGCTGCTCCCGTTTGTTTTCCAACTCTTTTGTGCTTTATGTTTTAATTTATCTTTATCACTCTGTTCTTTTCTCTAGAAACCTATATAAGCTGTGTTCCCTTGATCCAGCTCTCGGGGAGAGTTTTAGGACTTTTTTCATCAAGCAATTGAGAAACTGCATTTTCCCACCACTGTTTCGTGGCAACCTGGCATTGTTTACAGCCGGGATCAGCTGATTGCAGTGAAGCTGAATGGCTCAGCTTTCACAACAGTTATTATCTCAGCAGAGTTACAGAAGCTCTAGACACACAGAGGATGCAGAGGAGGAAAGAAGCTGTGAGGGAAGAGTGGAGGACTGAGACCACAGAGACGTTTGAGGAGGAGTTTTAAACCGTGTCTTCCCAGTATCTCCACGTCCATTATCCACAAACGATCTACCGATGTGGACTTTAGCCACATATAAAACATGACATTTTCTGAAACTAGAGACTTGAATCTTTCAAATGAGGTGTCACTGATGAATTTTGACCTCATGGCTCTACAGTTATAAGCCCTGACATGCAGAATCGGGTGGAGTGAAAGGGGTTAAAGAACGAACTGGAAGTATTCATCTGTTCATCTATTCATCTACCATATTTATCTACCTGTATGAGCAATCTGTTTGTAAAACTGTTCAAACACTTACTGCTTATTTTGAACTTATTGTTTATACTAGTACTTATTTTATTTCTTTTATCCCATTTATTTTTCTGATGAACCAGTTTAACCCCTTAGCTCCCACCCAATTCTGGCCCATTTCTGGCCTGTTTATGCATCGAGGTGGAACTCTGCCTTGCCCACTACAGAGAGAAAAGGGAGAATTTTTAATTTTGTTTGCCACAACTGATCATTACTCGTGTTACCCCTGCCCCCGGCCCCTGAAGAAGGTGGTGCTTTGCTCTGGCCCAGCAAGGAATTGGTGCTTGCTAAGCTCCAGTTTTTAGCACATGGAGCTAGAGTTTGTCAGCGGAAACAGGAGGAACCGAGGCTAAGTCAGGCTTTGGAGGCGCTGCAGGTCAGTGGGTTCTTATTTAAGGCTGGGTTTGTTGACCATTGGTGCAGTCTTTACTGTCAGCGGTTGATTCACTAAGGCAGCCGCTAATTGCACCCAGAATCATGCATAATTGATCTCCCAGTCCTCTCTGATGATATTGTGATGATAAAGTTGTGCTTTTCTTCAAGAAACTCTGACTCTGTGTGCAAAGGGAAGCAGACAGAGAAAGATCGGTCGATTCATGTGGTTGTGTTAACCCTGTTTGGTCATGTGCACATCTCACAGGGATCCAGAGAAAGGTGGATGACCCTGGACGCTAGAGTTGAGCCTGTATTTCTGGTGGGGAGTGGACCTTAAACAGCCTCAGAGGTTGTGACAGTGGGCCACATAGTGAAGTTTACAGTCAGTGAGTCAGGGCCCATGTAGTCCATCACAGGAGCAGACAGCTGGCAGAACACTGTTTGTTTTTCCCCAACTGAAAACCGTTGGGGCCTTCCTGTTTACCCAGCCAGGACTGTGAATCACACTCCAGCTCGCTGTCACACTTGTGAACAGTCACGACTTGTGCTCTGACCAAAACAAGTCCACAAAGCCCACAGCACTGCTTTGTTTTGACAGGGGGAGGGGGCTCAGTGGAGCCCCTCTGGAGATGCCCAGAGGACAGGGGGAGGAGGGGAAGGGGAGAGATGGAGATGATGAGTAAAAAGGTCCCAAGCCCTCTGGTGTTCTGGTTTTCTTTCCAGGAAGTAAACCTGTTTCTCAGTCCTGCATGCACACACACGATGGCTGCACACAGAAACTAAATCCAGTCATTTCCTTCATGGCTCAAGAGCCCGAGGCCTGCTGGCTTCACTGTCACTGTGTTCACTAATTTGTGTCTCCTCTGATTGGACAGAGGTTTCACTTTGACAGAGGGGTGAAGCCCTCCACATGTATGTGCTGTTCTGCTCCACACCTCCAGGAAGAACAAGCAGAGGTCAAAGGTGAAGTTGCTCATCATTGGACGAATGCCTCTGTCTATCACTATTGTGTCTTTGCAGTTCATCTTTGGTCAGAATAGAATCGGTGGGAGTCTGTGATCAGGCCCGTCACCATAACAAATTTTGCTGGACGATAAATTGTCCCAGAAATTATTGCATTGGTGTTGGAGTTGGAGGAATTTACTCTTTCTTCTGTTAACTTTGCAGCTCAGAGTTTATTTTTGGTCTGTTATTAGACGTTTGTATATGTTTGTGGTGACGCTGCAAAACTTAGGTAGTTTCATGAAAACATCTCAGCTTTCAGTATTTTGGTATCTAGCTGTAAATAATGGCAAATGAAGCTCATACAGAAACAAAACTGAGAGAGAATCTGGCGAGGATCACACAGGCAGCAAAGCCCAAATATGAAACTACACTTTAAAAACAACCCAAAAATTCACAACCTGCAACTGAGATGTGCAGGCGCCTTTTCTCTCGTCACTTAATACAAAAACATGCACGTGCAGGAGAGTTTTCTAGATGTGCAGGGGAGTGAGCTGCTGCTGTGAGAAGCAGCAGCAGAGAGTGAAAGAAACGCAACTATAAAGAAAATTACATACTGACGTCCCGAAACACCCTTCGGAGTCAGATGCAATGGCTACAGCGAAGTTCACTCATTATACAGTGTCTTTGGTAACTCAAAAATTATCGAGCCCAGCAAACTTATCAAGCTCATTTTTAGTTATCATGCAATTAATTGATTTATTGATTATCGCAACAGGCCTATCTGTGATTATCACTCAACCAGAAGATTTTCTTTCAGTGTGTCAATATGAAGAGATTCATGAATGCTTCCATCCCAACAAATAACTAAATATGAGGAAATCAAATTATTAATATATTATTACATAATTATAATTTTGACAAATCTTTACTAACAACGATTGTGGCACTGTGAGAGAGGAAGCACATCTGTTCTAACATTTACTTCAACACAGATTGAGTTTAAGGGAGCCCTGGTTCTGTGAGATAAATGAGACAAGTGTTAATGAAGTGAAGAGGTTTCTGCTGAAGAGATTACACTTCTGTGTTATTGTGACTCTGAGGTTAGTGGTAATAAATGCAGCATGAGTGCTGGTTATCTGTTGTATTCTGATGTGTTTTTTTGTGCAACCCCAATTCCATTGAAGTTGGTTTGTAGAGTAAAATGTAAATTAAAAACAAATGCAATGATTTTCAGATCCTTTTTAACCTCTTAGGCTCCAGCAGGTCATTGTCGGCAGACTAATGTTTAATGAGGAAAAAAATGTCTTATACTTGTTGCTGTTTAATATAAAGACAGGACAACTGAAGTTTTGGTCATATTTGGTAGTTTTTATCCTCTAGAAGTAATGGAACCAGAACTAGAACAGAGAAACATGCAATGGTACCCAACACTTGCCACAGTGTCTTTGGAAAAGGCCCTGAACTCTAAATTGCTCTTTGTTGCACAACTGGAGGTGTGTGAATAGCAATATTTGCTGTCAGTGTCTGGTGGAGATGATCTTCATGCAGATGCAGTTTTCTAGGCTTCATGAACGTCCTCCAGGAAACATTTGGCAGCTCGCTGTGTGTAACACATGAATGATGTATTTGGGTCGGACCCAAAGGAAGAAGCAGCCAGCATGTGTGTAGATTCTGTAGAACATGCTCTCAACACATGTCCAGCTGAGGGATCAAAAGCATTCCAGCTGAAACTCAACAGCAAATGTTTTGTACAGCAGATTTCCTCAAAGTCAACTCTGGTCTGTGTAACAACAGCCTGAGATTTATACTCCCACTACACTCTGTGTCTCTGTGATTCTGTTGATGTGTCTGTGGACAGGAATTTGTCGTCCACAAGTGGATGCTGATGTTCTCCCTCGTGTCTTTCTTAAATAGGAGGTCTGGGAGGTGTTTGCATGCATGCACACAGCTGGCTTATATCAACTGCTGAAACTGAATCCACAGCAACATCTAGGTCAAGCGTGCCTGTGGATATGTGAACATGTGTTACTCCTCTGTTTCGTGCGAGAACCACAATGAGCAGGTTTGGGTTGTAGTCATTGTTTTGGAGTGAAATGACTCTCAGTGCTCTGTCAAAGACTGGGAGGAGAAAAGTTCCTTGCTGCTGAAAGAATTCTGGACTTTTCAGGTTATGAAAATGATTTTAGATCCAGAGGACAAAGATTAAAGTTCAGGATTCCAACAAAGATTGATTTCGAACAAACCAACTGTCATGTGGACAAGATTAAACCAACATACTGGAGTTCATATGACAAGTAATACTGAGTGATGTGCAACCCATTTCTAGAAAACGTGGGTAAATATGTAATAAATGTGTAAACTAAATTAAAGCAAACTGAGTGAACGCATCAGACCCCTTTTGGCTCCTTGGGGTTTTTTTGTCATGTGCAGGTATAACATGTATCCAGTGAAGTGAACTAAATCTCTTCAACCCAAGCAGCACATTCGTGAGTGAGTCACTTAAACCCATTCTGAGAGGCTAAGTGTTAAAATCCACACTTGTGAAATATTGTGTACATTTTGCAACCAAAGAAAATACAGGGCAAAAGATTTTTCATTCAATTTCATCCAGTTAAAAGCAGTGAAGGCTTGTGAAAGCTACTTGAGGTGGGATATACTGTGCTCGATTACTACAAACACACATATGAGCCATACTGCTGCAAAGTTTACATACAAAGAAATGGGTAAGGGGGCGTGTGTGCATGTGTTTGTGTTTTCTGTGTCTTTAACCCTTTAGTTCCCTCCCAATTCTGGCCTATTTGCCACACTATGTTTCAGAGCTTAGAACTGTTCAACCATTAGGTCAAAATCCATCAGTGACACCTCATTTGAAAGATTAAGATTAAGATTAGATTCTAGTTTCAGAAAATGCCATGGGTTTTTTTCAGAGTTTTGCAAAAGTAAAAACATTCAAAACATGTGAATCCACATACAAGCATTGCTCATTACAGTAGATACATTCAACTTGTTCTTCATTTGAACATGAGCAGCACTTTTCTTTTTCCTTCGTACTCCTTGAGTTCCTCTGCCGTCTCTCTGAATAAAATATTAAATAAAACCTTGCCAATCAGGGAGTGATTAAATAAAGTTGAAAAAACTGAAAATGCTTCAAAATAAGAACTGATAATGTAAATAGTGGTATTGACTGTAGCAAAGGTGAGAAAAGGCGGTTTCAAAACATTAATAAGAATTTAAACTGCTCAGCCTTGGCGCTCCTAAAGTATTTCTCATATGATTGGTCATTGTTGTGTCAGGCTGTTCATTCCCTGTGTGTGACTGAGTGGTTTGTCTGTGAAACACAGCTACTTTTAAAACCACTTCTGTCTTTACAAACTTAAACACGTCTTCAGTGTTCAAACCAAAACTTCCTTCTTTTGTGTGTGTGTGTGTGTTTGCATCATTCTAAACTTTTCTTTCTTTCACAGTCTGTTCTGCAGAATCCGAGAGGGAACTTCATCCTGACAACATGTCTGCAGTTACCATCAGTCCACCCTGCAGGGAGGAGAGGAAGGGCAGCTTCTTTAAGGTACATGAGCGCTCCAGGAGCACAGGTGCACCTGTTTGACCCTGCATGGACTCAATCTACAGCATGTGGGATGAAACCACACACATTCTGACACACAGAACTAAAAATATAAAAAGTCTCAGACACACTAGTTCATGGTGGGGGATGAGGGTGGGGGGTGTCAGGCAAAGTCCTGGAGAAGATTAAAGAGGAGGAGAGAGGTGGAGCAGAGTGGGGCTCTGTGGTTTTCCCGCCATCCTTTTCATCTCTGTTGTCAAAGTAAAGACCAGCTGTAAATCTGTGAGTCAGGCTTTTAGAGACGTAAAGGTGGAGCAAAGTCAGTGCCTCAAGATACGGATTCAGTCAGAAGAGACCATGTCATGAGTGTATGAGGATGTGACTGCTATTATCCAAGGACAGGTGCAGTAGAGGGGGTCCACTTTTTGGGCTTTTAGGATGGGGTCACCCTAACATGGGATCCCAACGCAAGGTTGAAAAACACAGAACTAAAGGTCTGAAATGAACAGGGTTGCTCTTGGAGAACATCATCCGTGCTAAGGAGCTAACTGAACCAGGGTGGCCCGTCTTCTTCTCAGTGTTGAAGTCGAGTCCTCAGTGCTCGAGTCTGAGTGGAGTCTGAGTCCTGGACTCGAGTACTAAAACACTGCTTCTTCTTCTCTGGTCTCATCTTTGCTCAGTGGCCTGCTTTGTTGTCTTACTGCACTTTTTTACAGGACTTCAGGTCTCAGTGTAAACACGGACGGTAAAAGGAAGGAGAAGAGTTAACCCAGGAACTAAAAGTTGATCAAAGATAGACCACAGGGTCACAGGGACTGTTTTTGAAAATCTGAATAGGTATTCATGTCATGTCAGAGGTCGTACCTTTAGCGTCATGTCCACACATCTACTGTAGGTCATCCCTCACTTCACCCCCTCAGACTGAAGGATGCTCATTGTGAGGTCAGACAGACAGACAGAGCTGTCAGTCAAACCTCAGGCTGTCAGAGAAACTGATTACTGTCTGACCAGGGTGAGGTCTACACTTCAAAGGCTCCAGTCTGCTTTGTTTCAAGAGTTCCTGAAAACACCCATGGTCCTGAAGAATGACCACACCCCTCTGCAAAGAGAGGAGAGGAGAATTACCAGGAGATAATCATTTTCACATTGAACTACACTGAACCAGGCCCACAATCTGCAAAGAACCAGTTTCAGAGAGTGTTAGGGCCAAAACACACTTCCTTTTTTCAGCAGGGACCTGGTCTCCTCAGTGCAGCCGAGCATCTCTGAAACCTCTTATTCTTAAATGATTAGCTTTTAATCCTCTGTCTCCTAGGCGCTTGTACCTCCACATCTGCTCCTGACTATAGTTTAGGTCAGAGGAAGCCAGATGAGAGGTGGAGAAGAGAAGAGAACTATAAATAGAAGACAGGGGTCAGAGAGAAAGCTCACAGCACAGTGCAGTCATGAGATAGAGCGCTCCACTGCAGCTAAAGGAAAAAGCTCAGCTGCTGTTTACTCATCACCTCCATTCGTCCTGAGTATCGGCTTTTGCTATGAAAGGGTGTCTGTACACCCTTAAAAGTCTTAAGTTCATGTATCCAAAATGAAGGCCTAAATTGTATCTGCATGCTAGCTAGTCATTGAACTACACACATGCTGTGCTTGGTCAAGGTTATATATTTTTTTCTTCTCCTTGTGGGACTTTACAAGAAGTAGAAGTAGAAAGCTTACTTTCTTACTAGCTGTTTCTACCAAGTGCTGTCTGCATGTTGGATTGCCAGTCTGCGACTATGAGTAAGTGCAAATTTATTGAGGTTAGCTCGATGATGTCCATTTTTTGAGTTGGCTCGCGTCTGTTACCAACCCTGACAAGGCTAGACCCATTCTGTTCAAAAGGACCTTCAAGATCAGCACCATGGGAGATTAAGCTGTGAGAGCCTGTGCAGTGTGAAAAGCACTAAACTGCTCTAAGAAGCCGCAAACAGACCACAACCATATCAGCCATACCAGAAAGTCAACCTGAAGGAGTCTCATTGAGTGACACACATGCTCTGCTTGGGTTGTAGTGTAGCAGGATCACCAACCATTGTGTATTTACAGTGTGTTCAGCCTTAAATTTCATTCCAGGTGGCATTAAAAAGATCTTAAACATCTTAAATTTGACTGGCTGAGACATGAAGGTTCCTTGTTACAGAACAGTTGGTGTTTTTGTGTAAAGAGTGACCCTGCTAACTGGAGACCCTCAGCCAAATGTGTCAGAGATTGTTCCCACTTCCACAAATGTTGAGCATTGAAGAATCCTCCAGAATGCGTCCTAGTTTTTTTTATGATGTGAACACTTCATCTATCACATATGTCTTAGAGAGCAAATAAAGACATTTTAGAGAGACACACTCATCCTGGGTCTACAGTCTACAGGAGAGGAGGAAAGTATAGTTGATGTGGGTACTCGACAGAAACAGATTTCATATTAACAAGTGAATGTTAGCAAACTATTAACTTTTAGCAGACCAAAAGTATAAAGTCATCGCTCGTCGGAAGTACCTTGTGCAGTAGCTGTCTAAATTTAGTTTCTCCCTAGTTTATGGATGCATGTTGATGTCCTGTGATGTGACTGCCTGAACATGCCCACAGATCATGTGATGTCATAGATACAGTTGTGCTCGTAAGTTTACGTTCCCCGGCAAAATGTATGATATGTTGGTCGTTTTTCAGAGAATATGAATGATAACACAAAAACTTTTCTTTCACTCATGTTTAGAGGCTGGGTAAAGATATTTATTCACAAACAACTGTGTTTACTCTTTTTAAATCATAATGACAACAGAAACTTCCAAAATAACTCTGATCCAAAGTTTACACACACATTTTTATGGCACCTTTACTGGGACTAAAAGTCATGAAACATGCAGATGTACAATCTAATGAAGGGAGACAAAGTGATCAATTCTGAAAGGTTAAAGAGAGACAGCATTAGAAAAAGAATGAATACAAATTAAACTTGTTATAATCTATGACTAAAGAGATAGATTAACAGAGCAGAGTTTTCCAGCCTCCTTCTCAACAGGCCAAGTGCACATACTTTCCTCATGACAGCTGAGGGATGGTTTTTCAGTTAACGCTGCTTTTATTCACAGCTTCGTATCTCCAGCTTTAACAGTCGGTCATTTCCTGTTGGTGGCAGTCAAATGACAAATACAGCCTCACGTTTTCAGCTCAAAGAAAATAATTCCAGTCACATCTTAAGCTTTATTCACACAGATCAGTAAATAGGATTCCCCTATGATTAAAGGTTTTGTGTCTTAATGCCCGTAACATCAGAAAGTAGTTCAGTACATGACCATAGAGTGTGACAAAACATTTTTCCCTGACAAAGGAGAGACAATGATGAGCTAAAATACTTCACCAGTGATGAAAAACTTTGAAAAATGTTTGTTTTGTTTTCATTGTTGACAGTGGCGAGATGAAATGTTCATGGGGGAATGTCAGACATTTAAACTCTGTGATAGTTCCCCTGCTGTGTCTGAGCTGTCAAAATAAAGTGCAGTCCTGTAACAGGCTCACTGCTTTAGCAGAGTAAGTTTACCTGTGACAGGTGTGCTGTGGGTTCAAGGTCTCACCTCTGTGTGTCTTTCTTGTCTTTACTGATGAGTTTAAACCCTGGTGCACGTTGATGAAAAAAACACATCCAGCTCCTGGGCTAATGTCTTTTTCATATTGAAGCTAATTTCAGCCAGTCAAAACATAGAAATGAAAATTTGGTTTTGTTGAGAATTTCTTCTTGCCAATTTAGAGAAATAATTTTGAGATAAAAAGTCAAAATAATAAGATAAAAAGTTGAAATTATGACATAATAAATTATAACATTTGCACTTGGAATGTTTGTGAGCTGCTGTGACATGGAAATTTCTACCATGGGGATCAATAAAAAATATTCTATTCTATTCTATTCTATTTTAGTCTATGCTATTCTATTCTTCTGTTCTATAATAATAAGAAAGAGACAAAGCATGAGTTACAAATATAATAATGATAAAATGATTAAGATAATATAAAAAGTCATAATTGAGATAAGAATAATCTAAAAATAAGATTTTTCACACTTCACACCGTGGTAAATGCCACCTACCATAAACATTAAACAACTACAACATTTGGCTGTGCTTCCCTGGAAAAGTATTTTCCTGAATCAGTAGGACATGTGGCTTTTATGAAACATTTTTCTTTTTCTTCCAAAGAAGAGGGAAACAGTAAAAGAGCACAGGGGTCAGACTGAGTTCAGAGAGTGATGCAGTCATGTTAAAGAACAGGTTGTGATACTCGAATGAAATGAATCCAGGTTTGATTTCTTTGTGAACAGCTGAACAAACAGTTTCTTTGCTCTACTCCAGCAGCTGATCCGATGTTGCTCAACAGATCTGTTGCCCAACTGGACAGATAAGTGGGAAATGAAACAAATGACACCGAGATGAATCAAGGTCGAGCTAAATTCAGAAAGAGACTGAGCTGTCAGAGCTTCCCACTGAAATGACGCACAGAGAATCTTTTGTCTGTGGTTGAGGTGTAGTTTCTGTTGATCTGAATTTCAAAGAAATGAGTTACTGTGTTCAGTTGTCTCAGATTCAGCCCTACAAATAATCATTTTAGGTTTTTGAGTCAAAGAGAAAGTCAGCAACAACAACATATTTTGATTGTAGGCTTAAAGTAACTGTCCAGTCTGACCCAGTCAAACTTGAGTAGTTGAAGGAGAGGAGACCTGCAGCCTCTGTGACACTTTCCTCCTCCTTTAAGATCATGAGTTTAACTGTTCCACCTTGAAATTTTGAAAGAAAGTTGAAATTATATATGCTTGCTGGCTTCACTCACATTCCTAAGTGATCCTCTGTTTATAAAACAAACAACCTCTCTTCTCACATCTTTAACTACAAAGAAACAAACCCTCAGCTTGTTCTTTTCCTGCACCTGTCATAGCAGCTCACCTGATTTTTGGACCAATCAGGTAGAGTCAGTAATGACAAAAGTCTTCAAGTTAAGCTTATACTGAAGTGGATAAAGTCAACTTAAATCTACACTGAGCAATAACTCAGATGTGTTATGAGTAATTTTCTCACATTTAAATTCACCTGTGTTGTTTTGTTTATTAAATGAATGTGTTGCTCTTTCTGTTTGTTATTTGTAGCTGATTGACTCGTTTGCTTGGGAAATTGGCACGCTGAAGAAGGAAATGGGGAAAAAGACCAAACCTGCAGATGGAGACAAGACTGACCCCCTCCTCGGGTGAGCTTTGTGTTTTTATTCCAGCTCCCCCCCTCTCTCCGCGTGACTCTGATTTCAAAGGGTGCTGTTCTCAATGACCACCAGCAGATGTCACTCTCTGCTTTAGTGTTGCACCAAGTGCAGAGATGGGATGGCAGTGTATCATGGAGGAAACAATGTGTGTTGATGTTTTTGTGTAGGGCTTTAAACCTGGACATGAATATAAAGTTTTATTAGAACAAGGAGACTTAGAAAAATGTTGCAAGTTATGACCTGAAGAGGAAGTTTGACTGAAACACATCCATTCCTCTTTGTCAGTTTTTCAGTGATGAATCATTTACAGTCAGTCATGAAATGTGCAATCTGTTGACACAGAAAGACATCATCACTCGATCATTTCAGTACTGCACACACTTGATTTCAATTTATTGAATTCTTGCCTGACTACATCCAACAGTTCCTGCAAAACATCACCAGCACAGTCAACATTAATGTCATCTGCAAAAAAAACCAAGTGGTAAAATGTCTGATACTTTGCACATGCCATTTATGTACATTATTCACAGTTTTGGGCCTAACACTGACCCCTGTGGTACTCTGTGAGTAATGTTCAAGTAGTGTGACTTGAAGTCATTCAGCTGCACAAGCTGCTGTCTATTTTTGATATAACTCATAACCAGTTCAAAACGACCTCAATAGCATCCTTCTTACTGTCAATAGCACTGTTGATCTCCTCTGTTAAGCTCTGTTAAGGGAGTCCCCCCTGTCGTTACATGATCCGTGCCGGCTACCCGATCCGTTCTGCACATGTACAGAACGCGTCCACATCTGCTTGTCGGCTTAATACCCATTTTACATCAGCAACACATCAGCAAATTAACCCTAATCCACCCTTTTAACCCTATCCCTAACCCTAACCCTAACCCAAAGACATTAATTTTAAAGACTGTATTGGCTGCATCAACATGCACGTGACGTCACTATAATCGCGAGCGGTGGAAGCGACGTCATCAACGCACAGGCGCAGAACAGATTTGGTTACTGGTACGGATCAGGTAGTGACACCCTCAAGAGGATCAGCCAATTGAACGTGAAACTGAACTTCTTAATTCACATGCAGCTCATTAGTTCAAATTCATGTCAGTCCTAACATGAACAGGTGAACGCTTCCTGACGATGCACTGTGAAACAGCATCGAAGTAAATGTCACTGCTCGTGGTTTAAGTGTCCTTGTGGTGGAGTTAGTCACCATTGTATGTCATCTCCTCATGCCAGAGTAAAGTGTTTTGGTGTCACTGTTTGACTCCAGAGTCATAAAGTCTGTAATGCCCTCTCATGTGTGTTTGCTCTTGTTTCCAGGCTGGGCGAGGAGGTGGGCGGCCTCTTCCTGCCGGCTTCACCTCGTGCTGGGATTGGTTCAGGGCAGGCTGGAGCCAGAGACTCAGGCTATGACTCTCTCCATCGACGGCTCAGTGTGCTGGACAGACTGGTGCACACGCACGCTGTGTGGCTGCAGCTGAGCCTCAGTCATCAGGATGCCACGCGTCTACTGCAGAGCCAACCCACAGGGGTGAGGGAGCAGAGCTCAGGGTTGACCTCAAGCTTTAGAGCAGTGTTTAAGGTTCTCCATCAGACACATGACAAACTGAGAGCTTTAACACAGCCTGAGTGTACAAGGCAACAAAAAACCTTCTCTTTTCAAACCAACAGAGTGAGCAAAGATCAGATTTTTCTGGCCTTCAAAGAGATGCTTATGTGTTGAAAACTGCAGTCCCCTTGTGCCAACTTGAGGCTGGAATACAGATAAACACCCAATCAAACACAAAAAAAAGCGTACCCTCAAACTGTTCGTGCGCACACCTGCATGTAATGTTCCCTCAATAAATTAGGATCTACTTGGAAAAGCTGTAACCTCCGCCCCTGACACGCCCACAATCAACCATAAAAGGTCAATGCAAAACACTTCACGCTTTGGTGCGAAACTGGGTCTGCTGTTTGACCAATGATGCATACACAAGCAATTACAAATGTTTTTGGTATGAGTGTATTTATTTCCTTGATGTGCATTGGAAAAACAAAAAAAAAGAAATGAAGAAAGAAGCCAAAGTGGACGCAATTTCACAAAAACACAAAAAATGGGCTGGACAAAGGTGTTGGCACTATTTTAGAATTGTGGGCAAATCATTTAAGTTCAAGCAGGTGATGCTTGTTTTAACTCAGCTGTGGTGAGTAACAGGTGCTGGTAATATAGAAATCACACCTGACGCCAGTTAGAATGTGTAAAAGTTGACTCAACCTTTGTGTTGTTGCCTTTGTGTGTCACACCAAGAATGGAGAAGAGAAAGAAGAGCTGAGGAGTGTCTGAGGACTTATATATTTTTATTTATTTATATATATGGGTCTTCATGCAGGCATCTTTATGAAAACTAAAAACCACAACTGATGATAAATGAATATTATTGAAAGATGTGAGTGAAAACTGGTGACTTTTTGGTTTCTCTCTCATCTCTAACTCTACATCAGTTATTGAATCAGTGTCTGGGATAATGAAGGCAAGAAGACGCTGTAGATTTATTTATGTGGTGGCCTTTCTTTCTTTGTACATTTATATATTATCACAGTGAAAGTGAATAATTGGAAAATAAATGTAATTTTATAACTTGTAATTTTTAAGACAATACACTTATCTTTTTGCCCAAATAAGGCCATGGCTGACTTGTGTGACAGGGGGGCACCCAGGAGCTCTCTGCAAACAGGTTAAAGACCTGACTCTTTCCTTCGTCCTCATTCGTCTGTCTAATATGTATATTTAATAGAAATACGTCCATGTGGAGTCAAAATATGTAAAAACTTTGACACGAATCTCTTTGTAAAAAGATGAGCTTATCTCCAGTCCAGCTGATTATCCCTCAGGACACACTGCAGTAAATGTTCTGACCGGATGTTTCCTTCTTTTGATGCAGACATTTGTGGTGAGGAAGTCGAGCAGCCTGCAGAGGAAAGTGTTATCTCTACGCATGGGCAAAGACTCCGAGATTCCTGTCAAAGACTTCCTTGTGAAGGAGAGTCAGTACAGTGAGTGTCTGGAAACTACCTCATCCTCTATTTATGTGTTAAGTGTTTCCTTCTTTGTGTTGCATAAAGCTGCATTTCAGGTTTGGGAATTTTCTCTCAGCTATGCAAACCACTAAAAAGGCACTCCGATTATTATACCAGGAAATATGTGCATATTTAGTGATGAAATATGCTCCCGTCCACCCCTCAGGGCGTGCTGTGATTTTTGTAAACAATCAGAATTGGCTGAGGTCCACATTGGAATTGCAGAGTTACTTTAAACATGCTGCCAAGAGTTTTCTTTTGGGGAATGTTCCAAAAGTTCTAGTCACGCAAGCGTCTGCATACACCCGCAATTATCATGCAGGCCTGTAGGTCTCATTTCAACCTGCAAACTTCATGATTATAGAGCTAATATAAGCTCCTGGAGATTTATACCCTGATGTTTTTGGTCTTCAGAGCCTCTGTTCAGCTTTAGATAGGGTTAGCTGCAGAGGACAGTGTTTTAAAGGTGAACCACCTTGACTGTGTTTCAATCATCAAAATGTTGACTATAATGATAAGAAAAATCATTGCTGCACAATAATCACAATGTCTTTCTCAGAATTTCAATCAAAAATGTTTTTTTTTTAACAAAGTCACTTTTGGTTCTCAGTCTTTTTTTTAAAGATTGGTCGTGTTATTAGACTGAGGTCAGTGAGGTAAATAATATCACAAATTGTCACTCAGAACAACAGTCTGTTGAGGGGTGATATGAAATGTCAAACGCACTTAACTTTTCTGAGTGCTGGATGGGGTTCTTATGGGAAATACACATATTTAGACACCTTTTAAACCCAAGGACCAAACAAAACAGTGTAATTACTTTCAAGCCTTCCTTAATGTGAAACACACTAGAAACTACTCAACTCTGTGTAGGAATTAAAAAATTTGATTGCAACAAAAATACTCTTTTAAACTAAATCTTTATAGACTTCTTTATAGACTTAAAATGAAACTCAAAATCCCTGTCAAATGAAATGTGAAGTTAGGTAAAGCAGGATTCATGTTTCATTTTTTTTTTTTTTTTGTTTCATGCCGAGTGTCTGGAGGATCCCAGCAGGTGATCTATACTTGTCTGCTTTTACAATCCATTTTTCCTCACAGCTCGGTGAAGTGAACTCTTTACTACCATGTTGAACACTTGTTTCCTGCTTACAGTCAGTGGATCTTAACATTAGCTACAGTCTTGTCTGGCACCACGTGGTTCCTTCTCTTTTTGTAGCGCCCTCTGTCCCTCCTCTTTGACACCACGTCCTCCTCGTAAGACTTTTAAATGCTACATATGAAGAAACCTCTGTGTAACAGGTAAATTTGTCATTAATGCTGTGAAATGTTAAAATTTTACCGTCATTTTTTAGGATTTGACAGCTAGTGATAAGGGGTAAAACGGCTGATTAAAGAAGTGAGGCTGTCAGAAGTTAGTGCATATCTGACCATTGACCAAACAGGACTGACCCTGTTTGGTGCAGCAGAAACATAAAATGGTGGCTTGAAGGAGTATGGAGATCCCTGTGTTCCTCTGGTGTGACGTCCCAGAGGCCTCAGTCGACTCATTTGCATATCGACCTGAAGACTGAACTTTAAATTGATTTCTTCCTCCACTATTCTGTTCCTCATTGATGTTTTCTATCATCAGCAGGGATTTTCCCGTGACTTTAAACAAACAGCTCAGTTTTCAGAGCTCCCTCTCATACCAGTATGTTTGTATACTTTTTTGTCTGCACTAAACTGGAATTTCCAAACGCTTACGCAGTGAAAGTTTGTCCTGTGTGAATTATTGCCCCTGGCAGCCTTCACTGCCTCTGCATGTTCATGCTGAGTGAAAGAAGAGTGAAGACGAGAGTCAGCAATATCTCTCCTTCCTCCTTAGAACAATGTGTCAAAGTAGTTATACGAAGGCAATAAACAGTCTTTTATAACTTCTTTGAATCAACATTGATTGTAAGCACAAACAGTCTCTAGTCTGTCAAATACAATCAATGCAGCCCTGTAAGATTCTGACTGGGTTAGCTGGGTTAGCATTGTTAGCACAGTTATCTACCTGAACAGTTTTTTTGTTTCTTTAAATGTGTAATTTGCATTTCCTGTTGGTGTCACAATATTTTATTGAGCATTTATACTATTTTAATTAATCAAAGAATCAGTTCCATTCAAGTGTCAAATGGTGTAACCACAAATCACAACAAGTATGAAATAATTAATCTTCCCAGAAGTTATGAAAGTCGTATGTTGTGAAACATCATCTCAGATTATATTCAAACTGGTTCATTTCCAAGTTCATTTCCAATTTTGTTAACAAGTTATGATCTGCCAAACATTACAACTTATTCACAAATTCATTTATTCAGAGAATACAATTGTAATGAGTTGATCAGTAGTTGCTGAATAGTTTTTCTGATGGCAGTTTAAAGAGAGGCCAACAATTCATTGAATAAATGCAATTAATCCCAATTTTGGTGCAGTTGGTTCAAAAATCATGTTAAATTTAACTTTTTCAGTGTAGGAGACTGATAAGATTATATACATAGGAACTTTTTTGCACAGTCAGATTTGTATAAAAGACATTGGTTACACCAACTGACATTTATCAGTTACACCAACTGTACACCAACTGTACACCAACTGTACACCAACTGTACACCAACTGTACACAGCTTTCACCCACCTGTAACTGTTTTGTGTTAGCGACAAAACTCCACCTCCATCTCTTTCATAACTGTTTGTTCCCGTCGATCTGTGAAGACATTTAGTCAGACATGTGGAAGTCTGATGAATTCTCCTGTGTTTTTCGAGCCTTGATCCTGTTTTTTCCCCCAACAGCTTTCTCTCTGGAAGGATCAGGCCTGAGCTTTGCAGACCTTTTTCGCCTGGTTGCTTTTTGCTGCATCAGCAGGTGAGTTCATCTCTCTCAGTGACCGGTCATTACAGTCAACACACCAACCTGTGAGTCATGTTTCAGGTCAATGCTTATCTTATATGAAATTTAAATACACAGTTCTTCCACAGATATCCATCTGTTTGTCTTTATATTTACATATACAAAATTAGACACTGCACTGGAGTTACGATTGGCCAATCAGGCCAGGAGTATGTTTTAATCAGATCTGTCTGGATGCAGATTTCAGATATTTGAAGTCATTGGCTCAAAGCAGAAACTTCCTCAAATCCAGAGCTCTACATAAATAAGACTGTGATATAACCAAATGTAACTCCTCTGTCATATCCAGGGTACAACAACGGCCCGTTGAGTCATTTTAAGATGCTGGAGGGCATCAGAAATTCCACAGGTGAAAGATGGCTCTGTGAAATGACTAAAGCTGTATCCCATGGACATTTTTTTAGCAGATTAAGTGATGACAGGAGGAAGGGGGTGACCCCCTGGGGCAGGTTTTAGAACTCTGTAATGGTAGATAATTTATTAAACTTTAATGAACTATAATTTCAGGTAGCTGTGCAAGTTGTTCTTGAGTTTTTGAGGAGCCTCAGAAGGGATGGGGTGGGGGCAAATGACCCTCTGGCTGTGTGTTTAAACACAGGTTTCAGCCAACACCACACACCCAGTCCAAGCCATGCTCTTCTTTCCCAACTCAGTGACTCACACACTCTCAGGACTTGTTTGTCAGTGACTCTGCCCTCCTGTACTCACTCCTCTGTTGCCTTTTTCTCTCAAACTTTACTCTTTTTCTCAGGGATGTGTTGCCCTTCACACTGAAACTCCCAGAGGCCATTGCATCTGCCAGGACCTCTGCTGATCTGGAGGAGGTCGCTAAACTTGGAGCAGGTTTGTCCTCTTGTTGGGATGTCTGTTTGAGGGCATAGATGCATTTTTTGTGGGAATTTAAGCAGGTTGGAGGTGAGATGGGAAGATGAGGTTACTTGATATTATTTAAATAAAAAAGTATGCATAGATAAATAAATTAGATGATAAAGACAAAAGAATGTAAAGAAGGAGTTTTCCAAATGTTACATTTATGCAAACAGTCAGAAAACTCTGCATGTTAAATGTGTGTTCTCCCAGCAGCTTAAGTTTAACATTAGGTGTTGTAGTAATATGCAGTTAGACAAAAAAGGGGGGGCGTTACAAACACTGGAGAGAAGGTTTACCATGTAATCCATGAAAATCCAAAAGAATACAGAAGGTCACATGTGCAGGGTATAATACAGTGAGCTGTGTTTATTATGCATCCACCTCATTGCATCAGAAAAATATTTGCTTGTCTCTCTGCTTCGTGCAGAAATGCAGAGTGTTTTCCATCAGTCCCACATCTGTTCTGTGTAAAAATGTCGTTTTTTCCTCAGGCGTGACACTCGTAAAGCCCATCACAACCACATTCCCCGCTGCTCTGAGCATTAACTGGTATGCCAGTGCTAAATAACTCACCCTCAGGGACAAAAACCTCTTCTTGGCCCAGATCAGTGTTGCCCAGCTGGGCATGGAGTCAGCCAATAGCTGGATTTCTCTGGAGTATTGTCTCACAGCTGAGGAAGCCAAAGTCTTCGTCCTCTGTACTCTGTAGGGTGGGGTGGGGCTGGGGGGGTACCAGCACTGCTGTTTAGCACCCACATTTAATGGATGGTATTCATAAAATGAAACTTCTTTTCACTTCCCAAACAGATGTGTGAAATGAGTGAGTCTGCTTGGTCAAAACCTCACAACAAGGATTCGTAACCGTACAAGTAACACCCTGATCACACAACCTGATCACACACGCTAAAGGTGGAAGGTTAGCAGAACATTTTAGCATTGTCTGTGGTGGAAAAGTGTGATCCAGTCAAGTTTAAAGTTTCATGTGAGAGTGCTGTTGCTGCACACCTTCAGACAGGAGGACCAGTTTGATCACCTGAGGAATCCAAAAGAGCTGGCTCTAGTAGTCGTTTGATTGATTGATTTAGATGGTTCAGTGCTGTGAACAACTGCACCAGCATTGTTGCATTTTAAAGTGCTTTAAAATAAAGTCGAGTTGAGTTGAAATAGGTTGAGTTAGGTTGAGTTGAGTTGAGCTGAGTCGAGTTGAGTTGAGTTCACTTGTCGAGTTGTGTGTGTCTGTGGGTGTGTATACTCCCAAACACACACACACACAACTCAACAACTGTGTTTTAAATTTTCTCTACATGACATTATTTGGCACTGCTGGCATAATAAGACGTTCTTTTTTACTGTTCTATGAAAACCTGAAACTATTCTTTGTGTGTACTGTGATCTCAATATTTTATATGTAATCTGTCCTGGGCTGCACGGTGGCGCAGCGGGTAGCGCTTCAGCCTCACAGCAAGAAAGTCGCCGGTTCGATCCCCCGTTCGGACATGGTTGGCCTTTCTGTGTGGAGTTTGCATGTTCTCCCCGTGCATGCGTGGGTTCTCTCCGGGTACTCCAGCTTCCTCCCACAGACCAAAAACATGCCCACATGGTCAGGTTAATTGATTATTCTAAATTGCCCGTAGGTGTGAGTGTGTGTGTGAATGGTTGTTTGTCTCAGCCCTGCGATTGACTGGCGACCAATCCAGGGTGTACCCCACCTCTCGCCCAATGACAGCTAGAATAGGCTCCAGCCACCCTGAATAGCAGGATAGACGGTTAAGAAAATGGATGGATGGATGGATAATCTCCCCTAGTCTTTTCATGCACTCACTGCAGGTAACAGTCAGAAAGTAGAATTGGCTGTGTTTTAAGTATCAGTTAAAATTGTTTGAAACAGGCAAAAGTTGTAAATAATCCTGTTTAAATGAATCATATGAGGAAAAAAAGAAATGATGTTTTGTGAATAGCTGGCTGTGTGATTTGGCGTCTCATCAGGGTGAACAGACTCCTCTGCTGACGCTCACTGTCCTTCTTACTCAATTATTACTTATTTTCAAAATCACATGAATTACTTTTCAGCTTCAATCAGCTGTGCTAAAAATAGAAGTTAGAATGCGTAGGTGCTGTTGGAGTCATCTTTCACAGCATTTCCTCTTTTCTTTAGCTATTTGTGGACCGCTCTGCTTGTTCATTTCTTTCTTTGACTCTGAGGGATCTTATGAGATTCTTAAAGGGCCGGATGGCATTCTGTGATTGGATAAACACTGTCTCTAATGTAGTCTCAAATCATCTACAGACATGTATTGTCTGTTTCCTCTTCTTTTGTACTCCTCAGCATGTCTTTTTTACCCACCCTTTCTTTCTTTCATTCATTCATTCATGAGTCTTCCTGTTCAGTGATGTGTCACAATGGTGGGTTTGATGTCTGTGGAGCTGCGGTGAATAGCTGCTCTAAGGGGCCGCTGTGACGTATGTGCAAATATTAATGGTCAGGGTGGATGAGAAGAGTCTCCTGTTGACTCTGACGTCCTCACCGTCTCATGTTACCTGTTGTGTGGCTCACCTGTAATGACAGATTGGTTCAGGAGGTATTTCCTGTCCTTTGTTTTGTATTTTGAAGCCTCTTCTGTTCATTGTAACAGCATGAAAGCTTTAGGGAGCTGCTTAAACGTGACAGAGAGCACTGAGGCTAAAGATGAGACGCTGGCTACTGAGGAGTCTCTCATACTGTTTCCATATTTTATGACCTCTCCAGAACAAACATGTTTTCTACACTGGGATTCTACAATGAGCCTTGATATGGTTCTACTTAAAAGGCAGCAACACATCAGGGTTTAAACATGGCTACAGGGGGACTTTCTTCCTGTCTGTCACCGCGTTTCCTCATCCTTCACCCCGTGCTGCTGTAGTTGTGAATGACATCTGGCCTCAGTCACAGGAAGTACAGCTGCTTTCCACATCCATGGCATATTACAGTGAACCCTGAATAGCAGGATAGACGGTTAAGAATATGGATGGGTGGATGGAACCATGTTGATACAAATAAACTAAATGAATTAAGTTTATTTTAGAACTGATGGAATTATGAATATTTTATTTTATTTTAATAAATACATTTGAAAAAATTTGGCATTTAGATCAAATGTAATAGAATTCAATGCTTCAAAATAAACTCTGGAATGTTTCATTTCTTTGAGTGTATTAATGTTGCTTTCATTTTTTAGATTAAATCACTTTCAATCAACTTTCAGCAGATACATAAATGAAACATTCATCTTGAACATGCTCTGTCTAATCAGATAAACTGTGTTCACATAAGGGATGTGATTTTACTGTGTGAACTCATTTAATCTAAGTAAATCCAAAGACCTGCCAGTTGCCTTTTTTTCAGTGTACTGTCCAAACCTTTGTGAAACCCAATCTCATTGGATTTATATGTTTTAATCAAATTTATCTCATACAAGCAAGCCTCACATTGATTTTATTCATATGTATTAATAAAGATTGTTAATACCTGTAGTTAGGTAAAAATTAGTTGATATGATTTTATAACGCCTCTGACGGCACATAATCATTTTTTCAGTGTGTGTGTCTGTGTATGTATGTATGTGTGTGTGTGTGTGTGTGTGTGTGTGTGTGTGTGTGTGTGTGTGTGTGTGTGTGTGTGGTTTGTTGTGTGTGTGTGTGTTTGCCCTCCTGATATTAGGTGCTGTTATTGCTCTGAAGCTTGTGGCATTGTTTACTCCTGAACTGATTGTTAAATAAAGCTTTCAGAAACAGTAAGTAATGACGGGTTGTCCAGTTTCCTCCCTGATTTTCACTTGGTTGTAGATTTGTGTTCTGTCTAAAGCTGTAATGCTGCAGCTCAAAACGTTTCTGTACTTTTGTGCCTTTATAACAACTCAAGTGTGAACAATATACACAGATCTGGAGATTTTAGCACTGAAGAGCACAACCTATGTCAAAGGAAATGTTTTAGCAGATGTGATGTGGTGAGGAGATTTATCAGAGAGATTTAACCCTCTGAACCTGAACCTGCCAGTGAGTGCTAAGAAAACACCTGTTGTGAAACAATTGGCATTTAAAAATCTAAAAACCATTTGTCTAATCCAAAAATAAAAAAAAAAACAAGAAAAGAAAAACTGGTGTTGTCATCAGATTCTCAAATTTCCAATGGTACCTGAATGTATCACAAGTGATGTCAGCAACATGTCTAAACTGGAAGGAAAAGGTATGAGAATTTTATCAACACAGCCTTGACTATCATGACTTCTTTGAAAAATGTGCAGAAAATAAAACTTCCTGTAGCTACACTTTTAAAAAAATCAAATAATCCTACCCTTCTTCCTGCTTTCAGTGGGCCCTGAATGATGGCCATAAATCCTTCAATCAAGCTCCAAAAATCATTTGAATTTTGCTTCCCATGGTTCTGTCCTGCAGGCGTAAAGTTCCTGCTCAGAGCCGCTCAGCACTCCCTCACATATTCTCACATTGTCGGGAAAATGTGACTGCAGTGAATAAAAATCAGGCAGAAACAAGAAACAACTAGAAACTGCTTGAGATTCAGAGGGTTAAAGAGGGTGTGTTCTGCACCCCCATATTCAAAAGATGTAGAAATCACTGAATCTGTCTCTAAACTCTTAAAAACACTTTTCTCAAAACATCACTAGATCTAGATAAGATAAGATACACCTTTATTCATCCACAACTGGGAAATTACACTGTTACAGCAGTAAACAAGAGAGAGTATTGTACCAAGCATTGCTGTAAGAACAGATCAAAGGGAATAGTTTAGAAAGAGTAATGGCGCTTTTCCACTCTTTCCAGCCCTACTTGGCTCTACTCTACTCGGCTCTACTGGGTTTGGTTATCTTTTCCTCTAGCCCGACTACAGACTCACGGTGGGCGTGGATCTTATAACACAGCTGCGCTAAAGTGCTGCGCAGAAGTGGGTGCATGTTCATCTATAACGCCACACAAACATCATTTTGTACTAGCATATGTGCCACCGTGGTCTTTAAAGGAAAAAAAGAAGCTTTTAAAAGATTTCATTAAAGTAATACAGCGGCTCAATGTTGGGCGTCATGACAACGGAGGTAAACAACAGCCTCGTGCTGCTGCACGCAGAGTAAAACCAAGGAGCTGCTTCCTGACATCAACTCTTCCCTGGATCCAGTGAGATCGCTTTAATTTTTTATTTTTGGGCCTGGTATAGCAGAGATTTTTTGTTGATCAATCATTCTTCTTTGAACTGGTTTTCCTTTTTGGTTCCCTGTAGATTAATGGACTGATTGGTGCTTAAAGACTCTCGTGGCAGACAGATCGCTCCTGCGCCGACGAACTCTGATTTAATTTAAAAGACTCTTTAAACTGAACTATCTTTGCTGTTAACTTCTTTTTCGTTTAAAAAAGCACTTTTAACTTATTTAGGAATCATGAAGGAGCATTTTAGGGCTGTATTTTGTGGTCATTTAGTCTGGTTCTGTGCCGTCGGGTTTAAATGTCATTAAAACCTGTCGCTGACTTATTCGTATGCCTCTTGTAAGTGATTTGTGAAGTGAAGCTGCAGAGACGACATTCTCTGACCAATGAGTGACCAGCAGTCCGCCAACGTCACCTTTTAGCATCGGCTCAGCTCGCTTGGAACCAGGGTAGAGCCGGTACTAAAAACTGGCGTCAGCATGTAGTACCGCGCGAGTGGAAACGCAACACAAACTGAGTAGAGTCAAGTAGAGTAGGGCTAAGACGGGTCAGTGCAAAAGGGCCATAAGAGTGACTCAAGAGAGCAAGATCTTCAGGTGACTCACTGAAATAATGAGACCATCACGGAAGGAAGAGACAGAAGCTAGAACAAAGTTTTTCAGACAGACCGAATTGAAGGTTTCTGAAACACCAGTGGGAGAAAAGTAGGTTTGTTTGTTTGTTTTTTTGTTTGTATTTTTTGTAAATCCTGAAAAGAAACTATAGGGGCACCAGAGGGACAGAATAAAGACTAAGAAATGAATGATACCCCCCACTTAAAGGACTTTGCTGTGATCTGTTCCTATTTTTTTTACTCTAACAGATCATATTTCTCTTATGGCAGAGCTCAAGTATTACTCAAAGTCAAAACAAGCACAAATCTACTGTCAACATTTCAGTGTAGCATCCACGCAAATATGCCAGAGTTAGCTTTAAGGCATGGAGTTCACAACAATAAATAGAAAGGAACACATCCAAGAATAATATTGAGGACAAATGATCATGTCAACAAAGGCTGGTATAGACAATGATTTTTATATTCATCTCAGCCCATCTCAGACGACACGTTCTCATGCAGGACAGAGCTGGTGATATCTGGGTCAAGAGTTTAGAATAACTGGATGTAGAGCTGACTGGGCTGGCAGACTTGTTATTTACTTCTTTCCTTTACCTCTTTAGCAGAAGAGTGTGGGCTGAGTCAGCACTGCCTACTTGCACATTGTTCAACCTCAAAACTCCTGTACAGAAACCAGAGAGTGATGCCACTGAGATAGCGTCATTCATCATAGCTCTGTTTGTTTTATCTGGCTGTGTGCTTCAAACACAACAATAGAGAAATACCTGACTCAAATCTTCCCGGCAGCAGCCAGAAGAACAAAGAGACTTTCTTTTCTGTGAAGTGTGCTGGCTCTTTCTAATTTTGGCTCCAGCTCAGCCGCCACATCTCTCTACAAGTTGCCCCTGGCTCAGCCTTGACTTTCCCACTTCTGACACCAGCCACGTCAAACCACATTCCTCCATGCTCTGTGTGTGTGTGTGTGTGTGTGTGTGTGTGTGCAGTGCTTGACTGTGCTGTTCTTGTGTCAACTTGTTTGTATGTGAAACTTGTGCTGAGTAATACACATGGAGTAAGCAGCACTGAAGATGGTGAAGGTATTAATAAAGAGAGTGAAGAAAGAGGGCAGTAGACGAATGTTTTGTCCATGTGAGAGGGAGAGAGAGAGAGAGACCATGAGCTTGTACTGAAAGGGAGGGACAGAGGCAGGATTACTGAGGCAGCAGCCCGCCCACACACACATTAACAGGAATGAGTCATGACACAGATTGAGCGTGAGTGAGCTGGGGAAAGCGGTGGAGTTTCAGTCAGTGTAGACACAGCCGTGTGTCCACTGCAACTTCAGCGCTCAGAGCTTTTAGAGCATTCAGAGAAGTCAAACTGTCCTCCGCTCCTCTGCAGAGCCTCATTGAGCTTTGGGATCACAGTGAGTGTTGTGATGTCTCCGTTCTGCCGTACAGTTATGTGAAGGAGCTGCTCTGTGTCTGGCACGGCTGTTCCTCATTTCTATTGTTTGTGCTGGTGCTTGTCTGTCTCCTTTTGCTCTGCAGAGTGCAGCCTGTGGACAAAGTTGTGACTATAGTTTGGGTTTGCTTTTATAGCAACAGTCAGGACAGTGTTTGGCATTCTTTGAATGTTGTATTTTTTGCCATAATTCCAGGACTTTATTTGGGTTGTTTGGATTGGATAAGTCGTCAGATTGTGGTAAGTAATAAGTAGGGCTGGGCTATTGATCACAAATTAGATTAAACCTGCTGCAATATTCCAATCGCAGAAAATACAATATTTCTTTAACCTGAAATGTGTCAGAATACCAGATACAATTGTTTTGCTGTAGATTTTGTATGCTTTACAAACCTAAAGTTGACCCTACTAAACCAAAGTTGTTGAAATGGCCTTTGTAAAAGAATTTGTTTCAGTAAGAAAAAGTGCCGAAAACAGCAAGAAGTAACAAAGCGAATACGTTAATGCAAAAATGGTCAAGTAGCAAGTAAAAATAGCAAGAATAATGGGAGGAAAGTTGGAAAATAGTCAGAAAGTACCAAAAAAAAAAAAAGGTCCAAAAGTGGGGAAAAAAGAGACAAGTGAGTTATATGGGCAGAAAGAAGTAAGGAATAGCAAAAAACACATATCATGGGTTGTTGTCATGCTGTAATTAATGTCAATGTTCATTTCCAAAATTGTGTTTGTTTAATAACACACAAGATGGGGAACCTAAAAATAACCGCACAATGGATCGTAAATGCAATATAGGGAAAAACAATCACAATTTGAATATTTTTGCACATCGTTCCACCCTAGTTTCAAACACCATTTTCATAATATTTGTTTGCTCCCTCTGTGGTTAAGCAAAGGTTGGTTTCATCCTTTTACACCTGACCTGGTCTTATCTGCAGAGTTGAGTTCCACCTAATGATATTCTTGCTGTGGGAGTCGAGCATTCACAGACACTCAGAGATCTGATAACCGCTGGGTTTGAGTATGTGTTCCTGATATGTCTATGGCATTTGGCTGGCACTTTGTCTTTATGTGAATTTACAACATGGTGTTGTTTAAACAGAGATATGAACCTTTCTCTACTCTGTAAATGAAACAGAATCTAAAACCACTTTAGTGTTGCACGTTGTCTTGTTTCTGCTTGGCAAGACACATTTTGACATCTCACTGCAAAAAATATAAATGTGTTTTATTATACTGTTGGCATTCTTGGTGGACAGCAAAGAAAGAATTTCATTGAACAGGGAAACATGACAATAAATTCTTTGAATCTTGAATCTTGAATAAATGAAATTCCAACCAGTGTTAATGTCTCAGCTTTAGATAAATAAAAAGTCTAATTGGACTTAAAATGGGATGAGTCTCAGAATCAGACATTTCCCTCTGCTTTTCAAGTAACTAATGCTTGTCTAGGTCTATATGTACATATTATTTTCGCAGTGCTTTGGTTGTAGATAAGTAAATATGGCATCCCAGGAACCATTACATTTCTCTGTGCATTACCTTGTATTGTGGCTTTTTAATAATCTGATTGTTGTAAATAAATAAGTGCTCAAGTCTAAGCTCCTAAACTGTAAACAGTTACCAGGCGGATAGAAGAGGAACATATCTGGAATTCCAAACTACGGAGCCACACTGTTGTAACAGGAGCAGAATGTGTCTTGGTTTCATTGTCTTGCTGAAATAATCAGGGACGTCCCTGAAAAAGACAAAGTGTCTTGGATGGCAGCAGATGTTGCTCCAAAACCTGTTTGTACCTTTCAGCATTAATGCTGCCTTCACAGATACTGGGACAGTTACCCATGATGCCATGGGCACTAGTTGTTGATGTCTGACTTTGTCTTTGCATGGTAGAGTTTGAACTGTCACTTGTAGATGTAGTGATGAACTGTGTTAACTGACAATGGTTTTCTGAAGTGTTCCTGAGCCCACGTGCTAATATCCCACAATGATGTGGGTTTTTAATGCAGCGCCACCTGAGGGGTCAAAGGTCACGGCCATTCAATGTTGGTTTTGGGCCTTGCTGCTTACGAGCAGAGATTTCTCCAGATTCTCTGAATCTTTTGATGATTTTATGGACTGTAGATGATGAAATCCATCAATTCCTGCAGTTTTATGTTAGAAACATTGTTCTTAAACTGTTGGACTATTTGCTCACACAGTTGTTGACAAAGTGGTGAACCTTGCCCCATCTTTGCTTGTGAAGGACTGAGCCTTTTGGGGATGATGCTCCTTTTATACCCAATCATGACACTCACCTGTTTAAATCAACCTGTTCACCTGTGGAATGATCCAAACAGCTGTTTTTTCAGCATCAGCAACTTTAACAGACTTTTGTTCAACCTGTCCCAGTTTTTAGGAACGTGTTGCAGGCATCAAATTCAAAATAAGAAAATATTTACAAAGAAACAATAAAGGTTATCAGTTTCAGCAATAAGTATCTTGTCTTTTTGTCCATTCAGTTCAATATAGTTAAACTGGAATCTGATAACCATTGTATTCTGTTTTTAGTTACGTTTTACACAACGTCCCAATTGCTTTGTACCTATTTGGGCAGTGTCTGATTTTTTTTAAAACTGTTTTTGGTATCCTCCTGAACCTTTCAATCCTCTTTTTCTTTTGTAATTTGGCTCCATGTGTTAGTGCTCAACAAAGGACAAAGAAACTGTTAGGTTCCATATCAGCACCTTCATAGTCAGACTGTCTCTCTCACTGTCTCACTCAGGTTTTTGGGATGCTCAGTTGTGCCAAAGGAGAGTTTCAGCCCCAGCAGCACCAGTAGCCGCTCCCAGCAGACCGCCCCCACCTCTCCACAGACCAATCTCCTCGACAACATCCCAAGATCGCCCTCGGCTTCGAACGCGAACCCCATCTGAGCTTGAGTGTTGCCAGTCCAACGGAGCCCTCTGCTTCATCAATCCCCTCTTCATCAAGGTTCACCAGCCCGAGGGAGACTCACACAACACTTCAGAGCTCTCTGACACAACTGAGAAAAGCCTGACAGAGGAACCTGTTAGCACCAACACGGACCCTGAACGCTCCAACCTCAAGTGTGCTCAGGTCTGTAGCTCAGGGCACGGTGGAGGCTGCCAATCAGCTCAAAGAAACTCCCACAGCATTCAGGACGATCCAGGTGACAGCAGCAGCAGCAGTAAACTTCAGAGTGCCACAGACAGCCTTCAGAGATCCCCTCCTCCTCCTCGTCCACCCCCACCTCACTTTGCACAGCGGCGCCCCGGCCCTCTTCCTCGTCAGCGCAGCATGCCAGAAAAAATCTCCTGGATCAAAGTCCCCAAAGAGAAGGTGGAGGAGAGAGAGAGGGGCAGCAGCCTCCTTTCTCGCCTCGGCTCCTCTCTGAGCATCAGCCCCTCATCCTCTCCTCCCAAGAGACTCAGCATCAGCTCCCCCATCTCCATCCCCCGACCCTCCCTGCCCATCTCGCTTTCATCCCTCTCCTCCTCCCCTCGTCGGTCTAAAGCCTCGCCATCATCCAGCCAGGAGGATGCTCAGTGCCATTTGGCGCTGGAGGAACACACCATTGAGCAGGCTCTCCTGAGGGCCAAACTCTCCAAGCAGGCGCCATCCAAAAACCTGAACCAGGACTCCAACAGTCCCTCAGACACCCCCCTGTTGACAGCGGGAAAGATGGCCGAGCTGATCAGAGGGGAGGAAGACACGGGTGAGGAGTGTAGCGGTGGCGGCCAGCGGTTGAGTGACATGAGCCTTTCTACAGATTCCTCCGACTCTCTGGATTTCTCCCAGTGTTCAGCCTTTTTTCTCCCCCCTTTGCACGACCCCAGCCCCCCTACCGCCGCAGACTTCAACACCCACCTCCCCCTCTCCATTCCACCGTCCCACCTGCCGTACTGCAGCATGGAAGAGGACGACGAGGATGAGGACGACGAGGATGAAGAGGAGCAGGACTATGGCGTCAGCTTGGAGAGCGATCAGGACCAAGACCAGGACCTGACCATGGTGCCTCCGGGCCATCGCACGAAACGCCGCCCCAGTGCCAGCGCCCTGGTCCTGCAGAAGGCACTGAAAGGTCACCTGCGCAAGATGAGCGGTGTCTTCAACTCACTGCTGACGCCTGAGAAAAGGGCGATCCGCAGAGTGCTGGAACTGTCCCGAGACAGAGGCACGTATTTTGGCGGCCTGGTGCAAGATTACCTGAGCTACATGGGTGAGGGGGCGGGCACCCAGGCCTGGCAGGGCTTCGCCTCTGGACTGGAGCTGCTGCAGACCGTCCGTCAGTTTATCACTCAGATGAAGAGCTACCTGCGACAGAGCTCTGAGCTGGAGCCCCCAATCGAGAGCCTGATTCCTGAAGACCAGATTGGTGAGTCCCAGAGAAATTCCTCCATCTGAATCTGCTCTAATCCCACTCTCTGACTCAGGCCAGTCAGGTAGATGCTTTAATAATAGTCACTGTGTCTGTGGGTTGTGTTAGAGTTTGGTAAACTATTGACTGACTGAAGTTTCTCTATCATAACATTTCTACCTTCTTGACCTTTTCTTCAACTCAGAGGGAGGTGGAAGTCATTTTTGTCTGTGTTTGCAAAGAAGTTATTAATTATTTTCAGGAAGTGTGAATGAATGATGTATTGGTGGAGAAATCTCTTTCTTAGTGGAAACATGAAGTCACAGACAGCATGTTGGATGCAGACGCAGCAGTTTCACTTCACTGTTTTTGTAGCTAAGACACTGAAAAACTTCTCTTCACGTGTTTGAAGCTGGATGTGTGCATGTGTGTGTTGTCCTGGTGAAGCCTCTGTCACCAGGATGGATTTATCACCACTAATTCTGTCAGTGACAGGTGAGTCAAACCGCTCCTGCCATAACAAAGTGTGCAAATCTTCTCCCCTTAATTATCTAGTGGTTCCATCTCCACATTGTCCCACCCTGCAACAACAGACATAAAGGAGTAAGGCCTAACACACTTACACAAGTCTTTCACACACCTGCCGGAAGAGCTGTGCAAATCATTTAGGCCACGACTCAGTGGCTGCATCAGACTTTGGACGGAGTAAGATGTAAACAGAGAGCACAAAGAGGGTTTTATCTTTGGAGAAAGGCTGCTGTAATACTGACCTGTTTCTGCTGGACCCGGCACCAGAGAGCTGTGAGGACGAAGTCAGAGCTGAAAAACTGCTCCACATCCATCAATAGCATCACACAAGTGAACACAGATGAAGACTAGTGTGACTTCACATCCTGTTTGGTTGATGTTCTACAGTGAACAAAGTAGCATTTAAATGGGCTGTGAGGACTTTCTAAGGGATCTTGAGAAAGTCTGACATACAGATACCTGCCTGATCACCATCCACAATTTAAAATGAGGTTATCAGGGCCAGAATAAATGATTTCAAAATGCTGTTTCTCTACTACCTGATCAGACCAGTCTAGACTGGATTGACTTACAACTCGCTCAAGTCTCTATGACAACAGCACACCAGGTAACAAAGTTTATCAGTGTGAAGGGAAATCTCTGTTTTTTTTCTCAGCTGAAAACGATTTCTGTGATTTATTTAGAAGGAATGGTGGCAGACTGTCCAACAAAAAGAGAGCAAAAGAAAGTTCAGTGGGCAATGGTAGGGCAAGAGTTAGAGGCTAAAATGCAAGCTAACAGCTTAAACACAGGCTAAAGGCTAAAACACGGGCTGAGGGCTAAAATAGGGGTCAAGCTATTTGTGCTAATGCTGATCCCTGTCCACATGCATCTGTTCAAACCTGAGAGTCTATCAATAAAATGAAGAGCCAGGTTACGTTTGCTCTGCTTGGTGAGGTTGGAGTTGGTAGATGAGCACTGGTAGGACACAACCAGGATTCACTAACATTGCACGTTACAGACACGTCTCAGAGCACCGGGCTCTGAGTTGCACTACATGTAACCAGCTACTTAACTATTCACAAAGTTTACTTGTTGTCATTTTTTAAACAACAGTGCTATTTAACTATTGATTGAAACATTTTTTGTTGAGTTATATTGAGTAAAAAGTAATCTTGAAAAAAAGAAAAATGGTGTAAAAAAGAAGGTTTTCCAAAACAAACTGAAAAGCCACACACCTTGGTTATGGCGGGGTTAGTCATGTCATCATGACAGTTTAGAGCAAGGGTTCATAGACAGTGGATTCTTTATTGCTAGCGCTAATGCTAGCTTTCCAGAAAGTCCTCACAGTCCCTTTGAAATAATAGCATCACTTTCATTCCTAAAACTTCAAACATCAGTTGAAGTTTGACTGCGCGGTGTTCAGATTATAGTCATTCTTCTGAGCTGCAGCTATTTTTTACAGTCTGACCTAAGTTACCTTTGTGCAATATTAGCTCTACACATAACCGTGGCGCTGCACAATGTCCAGGTACGGCTACATCACACAGAGAAACCACAGGCAGGTTCTAGAGTGAAGAGCTCAAGTGAATTCACACTACTCTATCCAGCATGGTCATGTGCGGGTAAATAACAGAATATACATTAAAGAAGCTAATGTTTACAAAAAGAGGTCACAGTACTGGCTTTCAGAGGAAACAGCTTTAAATGTAACTCTGAGTATCTATTAGAATGGAGTGTATTTCAGAGTGGAGGAGCTGGGACAGGATGATAATTTCTTCTTTCTTATTTTGTCATTGATAGTGGTGCTGGTATGTGCAGCTGGGTCCTAATGTTGATCTGAAAAGGAAAAATGTGGAGGTGATTTGCAGAGTGAAATGGTTTCATTTGAGGGTTTATGACCAGGAACAATTGAAACCAGAGCGCTTACCCGTGTTTTGGTGTTTTGCTCCTCCTTCAGGGTGTTTTTCTGAATGGCTTGTTTGTCACTCAGACGAGAACTTCCTCTGCAGATCGAGGTCTTGGAATAGTTGCGCAATATTTTGTTGTGCCATCTCCAGAGAGTGTTTTCATGTCAGACTGAGGCCCAGATGCATTTGCGTGACTGACTGCCAAGTTGTAGAGTCTGAGTCCAACAACTCTTGTCTTTGAAACGCAGTCTCCAATCAGAGAGAGAGGATGGAGGCGAGCCCCTCGTTTCACTTCATTTGCATTTGGACTGAGCTTCTGCATTTATTCATGTCTTTGTTTTTAAATATGATACCATGCAGTGTTTATTTTGAATAAGAGGAGCTGGTGACTCACATCACACTCACCCATCTAGAATCCTGCAGGAAGTATCAAAAACAGCAAAGCAACCCACACAAATTTAGAAAGCTTAACCCGTCTGAAACTAAAAGTCATCATTTTCAGTGGAGACAAAAACACAGAGGATGATTCTGATGTGGCTGCGCTAGTTGGAGCTGTTGTCGTTCACGTCTTGCTCTCACTCAGCAACCCAGCCATGTGTGCGTTTGTGTTCAGGATGTTCGGGGGGGCTGATGAGTGGTAAGGGACAGAAAAGACCTCCTTGTATTCCACTCATCCCACACTGTGAGGCTCTCATCACGCTGACTCTACTCTACATCCTGGAGCTGTGTTTATGTCACAACAAAATCAACACCTGGAGGAGAGCGAGAGTTCTGCTGGAAGAATGAGGATATCAGCTGAACGTTCCTGCAGCTGAGACCATCATAACACTGCCTCTTATTGATAGAAAACAACTTCAAGAAGCGCTACAAAGGGGTCTTGTGTGTTCTTAGTCTTCATTCTGTCTCCCTGGTGCCCCAATACTATCTCATCATGATTGACAGCTCAGGACATCAGAGTTTTGATCAGTTTACGGACAGATTTAGGGATTTAAGATCCAGATAAACAGATATTTCTAAAGTCTTTTAATCATGCAGCTGTCAGTGTGTTGGTGCAGTAGGACTGGGCGATAAATTGATAATGTCCATTGCGGTAGGTATGTGATGGATTTCAATTGATAACACAGTATATGTCATTCATTGCAATTGTTGATAAAAATACATAAAAACATAAATCAAGGAACTAGTGATGTTGGATAACGCAAATTTCCTTACTGGTCCGATACTGAGTAAAGTTCAGGCTGGTATCAGCAATGCTGATCCAATACCAATATTGATTGTACCAATTAGACTGGTTGTAACTATTGATGGATAATAATTGAAATGTTATTTTTTCCCTTTTTTTACAGAATTTTTCTAACTTTATCATTGCTTGTTGAATTGCAATTGCTCTTAATAATCTAACTAAACCTTGTCTATGTAATTCACTTAAAATTGTCAATTCTCTGGAAACCCCACCTGAATAATTGTAGGAGCTGAAATAGCGTCATACATGACTCTGTTTACACTTGTGTTTTCAGACTGACTGACTGAGCAGTGTGCTGCTGTGATTATGCATTATGAACTTACCCAAGCAGAAGAAGAAGCAGTTCCCACCAAACGTTCTTTCCAATGTGTTCCTATTAATTTTCAACATTACTTCAAATAAAAAAGTATCAGATGTATGGATACTAGAGCATAAAGATCTGGTATCGATAGTATCAATATTTCAGTGCAGCACATCACTACAAGGAACACAATTTAAACAAAACAGAACTGGAGTACATCCAGATTAAAACCCAGCCTAAAAAGGTGAGTTTTTAAATCAACTATTCAATAATTACTGATATCAACTGATAAGAAACACCTATATCATGATACATTCTGCAGGCACATGGCTCAGCACTGTGGTGGATTAAATAGAGATAAAGTTGAGTGAAGAGTGTTTCTGCTTGAACTAGAATAGAACCATCAGACTATAGAGAAGTGTCACCAGCACAGATCTCCAATATCTAACTGATGATTATCCTTTCCACTCACTGAAACCATGAGTGGGACTGGTGGAACCTTTGGTGGTTATGATATTTGAGATTTAGAGAGAGTCTTGAACTTCATGTTTGCTTAACCTGTGAACAGTGAGGTCAGCATCCAAACAAACCATCAAGAAGGCTGAGGCTTCTTTTAGGATGTGTATCAGGGCGACAGGAGGTAAACAACCTGTGTATCAGGAGAGCTCTTGGTTCAGATAAGGGTTAGATAGAAATACTTCTCCTCTAGATAACACCAGGCTATTTTTGCCTCAAGGACCAGTCTTTGTCTGTGTGTGTGTCTTTGGACATTTACATGTGTGTGTGTGTGTCAGGTGAATTCATGAAGATTTAGAAGCAGCGTTTCCTCTGCCTCAGTGCTTACATTTCCTGCACATGTATCAAAAGAAGCAAAGAGGATGTTTGGTGGGAGGATGTTGATATTGAGGGGAAGAGGTCTTTGTTTGTTGGAAGTGTGTCTGTGTTTGTGTCTGATGCTCTGTTTCAGTGCTGACCTTGGCTGATAAGTTGTCCTAAAGCCTTCTGACTCCTCTCAGTTTTCAACAGCAGAGTCAGACTATGGAAACAGTCTTACAGGTCCTTTAAACCAGTGTTTCTCAGCTCCTAGACTGGGACTCCAGAATGGGTCCCTTAGGATTCCATACAGGATTCCATTACAATGTCTAGTAATTAATAATACTAGTGTTTTACAGTTTACAGTGCGACACCCAACACTATGCTGTTTGTTTCTTATCTTTGTCTACAGTTATAAACACACACTCTTTGTGCCTTCAAGCGTACCTCAGGGAGAAATAAAAATATATTGAATTTGAAAGTTCACTTAGAATAAAGTCTACATCCTGATCAAGAGAAATAATATTTTCACGTCGTGCACTTATCCTGACTGATAAGTATTTACAACACAGTGTAAAACATATGGTTAAAAAAAATAACTGTAGAAAAAAAAATGTCTCAGAAGTTCCCAGAAATTCATTATATCAAAATGGGGTCACAGCCCAAAAAGGTTGGTAACCACTGCTTTAAACACACATTTACTTTGAACATCAGTTTCCATCTGTTGTTAATGACTTTTATGGGTAAGAAGGGAGTCCAGGAATAAGTGAAGTTACAAGAGAAGGATTTAAAAAAAACACAGGGGCTGTTATGCCTTTTTTCTTACACTGGTGCAACATTTATGTAAAGTCATGAACATATAAAGAGTTGTCCTGGCTTTGTAATAAAAACAAGTAGAAACCAGCAGATTCACTCTCCAGCCAGAAGGGCTGTAAAAAGCTTGTCGTGCTGATGCCAGCGGGATGTGCTGGCTGCCCCGCTGTTTCCCTCTCTGTCAGTGTGAATGAGGAAGTGGGAATGAGCTGCCCGCTCACTTCCTGCAAAGGTAGCGTGTGGTGAAAGAAAGCCCCCTTCAAAGGGGGATTTTGTCACTTCAGAGCCTGTTTCCTGCTCCGTGTGTGTGTGTGTGTGTTTTTGGGGGGGAGCTGTTCGTCTACAATGAACTCTAGAGTCAATTATCTACTGTTCTAGAGTCATTAATTCAGTAAAGGGATAAAAAGTGTCAGAGCAGGAGTTATAAATGTCTCCATCAGCGCTGACAGAGCCTGATGTGAAAGGCAGATGCTGAATTTCATCCAACTGCTATGGAAAGTCAAATCTGTGTCTGCTAATGGGCTCAGCTGAAAAAAACGCTGACTGCACCTTTTCCTGGAGGAAATTCAGGAAGGCACACTCAGACAGTCCACACACATGGTCCTTATTCAGCAGCGCTGTGGTTTGGCCTCCCTCTCTGCTCTTATCCTGTCTGGATCATGATATCATGGTCTGTGTCAAACACTGACTGAGCTCAGCCTGTTGGACTTCTTGTTGACACTGTGGATGAGAGGATACTCACTGCTGTTCGGATCATTTTCCGCTGGGCCAGTGTGGTCATGAAGCCCTGAGCCCCTGTAAGGGTTTCCCCTGGTGGGCTGTAACAGCTGATTGTTTCCTCATCCTCATTTCAGGCTAAAGTTTGGGTGAGCATGTGAGAGAGTACAGCAGTAATCTTTGGGGCTCACAACAATCAGGCGTGGTTTGATGACACCGTGAGGGTTGTTATCTTTGTATCCCCTTTACTTTCTTTATAATCACAGGGGTACTGCTCATTCTAAGAGTGCAGTTTTTCATTGTTTTCTACCAGCGCTTGGTTCTTAAACAGTGCAACCTCCAGAACCAAAGGAAGCTTTTCAGGAACCACTCAGTATACTGGGAGAGGAAGAATGGAGTTACCCAGAATTCATAGCAATGTGAAGTGAAACGAAGGATCTGAAAAGGTGCTTACCGTCTGCATAGCAGAGGAATGTGAAACACCGAATTCTCAGGGGAAACCCACAAACAGGAGAAAAATGAAGATTCAGAGAGAGAGTGTAAACAAGAGGCACCAAAGCTAACTATTATTTTTGAAAATCAGAGTCTGCCTGTGAGTATACATGAAAAAAAACACCATGTATCTGCTCAAATCTAAAGCTCTGCACGCTAATGTGATTATGTGCACTGTGATTCATATTCATATTGTTGTGACGGTCTATGAGTTATTTAAGCAATAATGATTTACAGAGTCCATATGTTCAACTCTATGCAATTTACAAGGGAATTTACTATTTAAAATAAACAGGTTAATATAATTTTATTTATTCTGATGTAATTCTGTATTTTCAGTAATTTACAAATTTTAATAGAGGAAGATATTTGGTAAAAGCTAAAAGATATAATATGAAAATGGACTGTTCTTTTATTGCACTTGTGCCCCGATGTGGTGCAACATGAACATGGTAAAAGTTTTTTCTAAATAACAAGTAAAGCAGAAATTCCACCCTGAATTGAACCAATTTTATGGGTGTTTATACCACTTTTTTTTTGGAGAGATGCCAGTACAACTACACCTTCATGAGTACTCACAGATACCAAGAACTAATACTACTTGCACTTTTGATGTATAGATTTTTCTATTGACACAGTGACACATCAATAGAATAAAGACTTATATTTTTAAAAAGGCAGCACAGTCACTCAGCCATCAAGTCCAAAATGAAACACAATCAGCCCTCTCTGAGTTTACAATTTGTTTGCAATTATGTAACAAAACTGCAAAATAAAACTGACAACTCTCAGAGGTTAAATATTTTCAAATATAACTGAAGGATGTTTTTCTAAAATAAAACAGTTTAACTGTTCACTGTTATCTGTCCTCGAATTGTATTCAAATGTGCAAATTCAAAGCACAAAATTAGAGCAGAACTTTAATCTTGAAGCTCCGTAGATTTCCAATCATACGTTTTGGCCTCGAGTGTGGGTGGCTGGCACTGGCAGCCTTCACACTTCACACAACACTCCATACATTGAAAGAGGGTTGGTATTGGCCCAGCTCTGATACCTGGTATTGGTCATCTCCCAACTCCAACCAGTTTGGTTGATGTTCAACTGTTTGGACTACAAATCAGAATCAGATTTACTTTAGTAAGAGGGAAGAGTATACTAGTAACCTCTAAGTCCAACCAATCTGTAAGTTTACCTGTAATAAAGCTCATTTTCCCCTTTTCTCCTCCTCCTCCTCCTCCTCTCAGACCAGGTCCTGGAGAAGGCCATGCACAAGTGTGTCCTGAAGCCCCTCAAACCCATAGTGAGCATGGCCCTGCAGGAGTTCCAGGTGCGCAGCGGGGAGTGGCAGGAGCTGAAGGAGAACCTGTCTCTGGCCAAGGCCAAGCAGCCGCAGGAAATGGGCGTGGCCGATGCGCTGCCCCCCGACCCTGTGGCCATAGAGAAGATTAAACACAAGTTCCACACCATGAGCAAACTGTACTCTCCTGAGAAGAAGGTGACCATGCTGCTGAGGGTCTGTAAGCTCATCTACACCATCATGGAGGACAACTCAGGTGAGTGTTGGAGCACCATGATATGAAACTCATCAACATCCACAAAGTCCTGCTTTGGTCCAAGTGTTGGATGTAGTTTGTGTGGAGAAGTAAAATCTGCAGCATCCATAAAACAGATGTTCCTCCGATTCAGGGAACTATTCTCCGTTTGCAGCAGATCAGTCTATCTCCTACATTGTGTCCCACAATGCACAGCGCTAACAAGGCTCTTTTTGTGTTTCTGATGATGTATTGAGACATTATTCTTGCTGAAAAAAATATCATGGCAGATACATTTGTCATGCCCTATGGGCAGATTTTAGAGACATAACTTTTGTCTTTGATGTCTTAAAATCAGAGATTTTTCTGGACTTGTCAGGCGAATGTGAATGACTCTCTGTTCTGACTTCCTGTCAGGGCGTCTGTACGGTGCTGACGACTTCCTGCCCATGCTGACCTACGTGCTGGCTCAGTGTGATATGCCGCACCTGGACAATGAGATCCTTTACATGATGGAGCTGCTGGACCCCTCACTGCTCCATGGAGAAGGTCTGTCTGATTCAACACTCCAAGTTCTGTAAAGAGACATGAAATCAGAAGTTTTCTCTTCTTTTCCTGTCCTTTAACCTCTGCCTGTGTGTGTCACTCTCCAGGTGGCTACTACCTGACCAGCGCCTATGGTGCCATGTCCCTGATCAGAAACTTCCAGGAGGAGCAGGCAGCAAGGGTGCTGAGCTCTGAGACCAGGAACACACTCCACCAGTGGCATCGCAGACGCACCATGCAGCGCTCTGCACCATCCATTGATGACTTCCAGGTAAAAAGACCATAAAGCAAGTCAAAAACTTTGCATTAACCCTTTAAAACCTACCATACTGTCTGTCAGTGCATATCTTTACTTTTTTTGCAAGCTGTGGTGTCATTTCTTGAATCCACATCTTGTTTTACATTGATAGAACCTTTATATCCCAAACTTTAATAAAACATAAAGACCTAAGTCCAGACTGATTAAATGAGTTGCCAAAAAGTGCAATAAACAATAAAAAAAGAAAATTTTACTACCAATTATTTTTAATTCCAGAAATGTGACAGCTGTATCCCTCAAAAGAGTCAATTTAAAAAAAAGTGATGATGTGTATTGAACGTAGGAAGTGATGTGTACAGCTGTAGTCTGGGTCATATATTTTTGTTGTTTATGCTTTTGACTGGATTTTTGACTGTGAACACATCAGTAGAAGGGAACAGCTTGATGGGACATGTTCAGAATGTAATATGAAAGCACCACTGTTCAGGTTTTACGTGCTAAAAGAATGATCAATCTGTCTTTTCTGGTTTCACATCAAATGTAAATCTAATGCTAGTCCAAACTTAAAATGCAAATTATAGTGCTGGTACTATGCCAGGCTCTAAAGGGTTAAAGAGGAAGTCTTTATTATTTTTTATTATAAATAAATATTTATCTCTTCCAGTGGCATTTGCTGATAAAGGTCAAAGGTCATTTTTCTAAGGAATGATCATGTCTGGCTGAATAGACACACTTAAGTGAAACTTGAGTGACTTTTTTGCTCCTAAAACTCAGAAACCTTAGATTTCCTGGGAGTAGCAGGGATATTCTGCACTGCTGAGAGCCCCTAATGACTTGTATTTCCTCCCCCCATCTCTCAGAACTACCTGCGGGTGGCGCTACAGGAGCTGGACAGCGGCTGTACAGCAAAGACCCTCCAGGTGCGTCCGTACGCCACAGTGGAGGAGGTTTGTCAGCTGTGTGCCCACAAGTTTAAAGTGTCCGAGCCTGAGAACTACGGCCTGTTCCTGCTGATGGAGGGCAGCAGCCAGCAGCTGGCGCCGGACACCCACCCTCAGAAGATCAAAGCTGAGCTCCACAGCCGCTCGCAGACCACTCCCTTTCACTTTGTGTACCGCCGAGTGTGCGGCGTCAGCAGCTCGTCATCGGTTCCTCTGGATACTGGACATAACCTGAACAACCTCACTGTGACCTCTGACCCTAAGGCCAACCTGAACGACCTGAGCGTGGAGCTGTCAGAGCAGCCGTCTCTGGGCCTGGGCCTGGGTCGTCCTCTCAGCCTCAGCCTGCCGCCCAGCCACCTCAACGGGAACTCCATATCAATCTGACTGTTAGGGAGTGTTTGAAAAGTGAACAGAGTCTTTGTCTCCTTACTCTGAGCCAATCAGACGTCTTCTCTGACAAACGGGCTTCTATTGGACCTCAGGCAGCCTGCACGTTGACGGCTCCTCTGAGCTGCACACAGTCTCATGGCAGTCTTCACAAAGCCTGACTTCTCCTTTTGGATGACACATCTGTCTCAGTCAACATCCCCTCACTGGAATGTTTTGTCTGACAGACTTGCGTGAGAGAGGAAAAGAAGAGGAGAGGGAAGGAAGTGAAAAGAGATGGATGTTTTTTTCTTTACTTCCTCGGCTCAGAGCCAAACACGTGGATCTAAACACGTGACTAAGAGAGCGATGAAGGGGTTAAAGAAAAGTGTACAATTGACCTAAACACTCACGGCTAAAATACACCGTATCCGTCTGCGTTCCGTCTCCGCTGCATCATGGCAAAAAATCTATTAGGATTCATTTAAGTCAATGTGTCAGCTCACACTGCATATGTTCACCTGCAATCCACCTGCGTTCTGACGCCGGCAAAACGCAAGTGATACGCAGCAATCCTATTTCTGCCGGACGATGCAGCTGTGATACATAAATTCACGGCAGGGAAGCTCGAGCGTGACAGGAAGTAGTGCACGGAAACTATCGTAAAGAGCCGGTGACTTTCAAAATAAAACAAACCGTGCCAAAATTACATCGTATTTAGCTTGACTTCCAGGATGATAAGACAGAATGAGCGGAGAAATTCTTGGATTGAGCAGATTTACGTATTTACAGTCCAACATGAATGAAGAAAGACTTATCTATAAAATGAGGAGCTCAGGAACTCCTAGATCTCGCGACACCAACTGTCTGTCAGCCCTGAGGCTGGCGGACGTAACACACAGCTGGTGTGAGTTGACAAATGCAGTCAACACGCACCGCAGCAGAGATGCAACGCAGACGGATGCAGTGTATTTCCCCCGTAAGATGTGTTCACAGTCAGGCCTTAACCAATGAGCTGATCCAGGATCAGCTCTTCTTGGTGTTACCATGATGGTACATAGAGGCTAATCATGATCTGTAAATTAATCTGCAGATAGTTGAACTCTGGTTAAGTTCTTACAGTTGCTGGTTAACTGTATGTTTATATAGTTTGTGTTTTGAAACTGCCAATCCTTCTGATGGCAGACATGATTTTAAGGTTTGGTGACACCCAGTGGAGACTGGTACGTATTACACTTTGTTATTTTCCAGAGTTTTTATTTAGAGCTTACTGCAAGACATGTTGGGCTAAAAAAGAAGAGGAAGTTAGATTTAGGAAAATATGATATAAAAAACGAACAATGAATCTAAATAGCAGTAGCAGTGTGTGTAAAAGACTGCCTCTATATTTACTGTTAATGTACATCTGCACTCTCTGCCAACACTCGGGTCTGTGTGTGGTTTCCTGATTTCCTCCTCCACAGTTTGAACAGATCCAGACAGTCTGTTGATGTTGAAACACGTTTTTTAATTTAAGATTTGGACCATTTTGTGGAGAGAATCCACACAGCTGACTCCAGGGACACATCCTTTCAACTTCACCTTTCAACTTCACCTTTGCATTGATTCAGCTCAACTACAACAGTCTAGTCCTCTAAAGATGCTCTAAAGACGTTTAAAAAAAGAGAAAGTGAGGAAATATTCTTCCCTCACTAACATACCTTTCTTTCAATCTTTATTTTTGTAGCACCAAATCACAACAAACTTTATTTCAGGACACTTTTCAAAAACATTCGCTGAAAGATTTACAGTTTTTAATGAAAAAGACCCAACACCAAGACAAGATAAGGACTCTGATCTCATCTTAACCCACCATGATAGAAGATCTTTGCAGCAATGAGCAGGGATGGGTATTGAGAACTGATTCCCAAAGAATTGATTGGAAATAGTTCAATCCAAATGACAGTTTCCCAAGAAAACTCTGATGCAGGATTCTACACATCCAACATGTTTTATGTTTCCTGATTATGGAGGAGGATTGGGGCCAACTTTGATGGAGAAAACCATTTTGGGCAAATCAAGATCAAAGAGGATAAGGAGGAAATGATAAGAATAAATAGTCTGGACCAGTGATTCTCAACCTGTGGGCTGCAGAGGTACTGCAAGTGGGCCACAAAATCATTTCTGATGAGTATGATTTGTGTGTGTATGTGTGGTGTGTGTGTGTCTGTGTGTGTGTGTGTGTGTGTGTGTGTGTGTGTGTGTGTGTGTGTGTGTGTGTGTATTTATGTGAAAGGGGGCTGCAGTTACATACAGATAAAAACACACAGAATAATGTTTTAAATGTTAAAATCAGTCAGGTCTAATAGGATTCTAGCCCTGGTGATACCAAGGAGTTTATGATGTTTACTCACTCTGGTTTCACTTTTCTCTACAAAGTGACGTCCTGCTCCTCTGTGGGTTCGGACAATAGTCAAAGGATTTCTGAAGTGCAAATATATGGTGTAAATTCATCATTTAGGGCTTGATAAAAGCCAAAGAAATATGGATCACTTTGGGGTTTTTTTTGTAACAAACAGTTGATTTTCTGTGAATTTTCAAAGGGGACACAAGAATCAAGGCGATGCTGGTAAACTTCTCGCCATTTTTGCTCTGTTAACACACTAACGGTGCATTCAGGTACCCTTGGAAACGTGACACTCCAACCATTTCCCCAGTCTTTTCAAGTTTTGAATTGGATAAATGGTTTTGTTAAGATCAGTCATTTTATATTTATGCTCCCACCAGCAGGTTTGGTACCCCAAGGATCAAATATTCAAACATTTAGATATTACTAACAAAGTGCTCTGAGGAGGCATTACATGGTGTCTGTATTTGCAGGGTCAGAGGTGGGCTGTGGAAATTTTGAGACTTGAAAGTGAGCCCTGAGTTGAAAAAGGCTGGGAACCACTGGTCTAGACAGTAATATTAATGAAGTTAGCTGTAGCTTTACTTCAGAAACATATCGTTACACCTGCAGACTGTCCACTATTCCACGACAGCTGCTACTTCAGTCAGTTCTGCCAGCGGCTGTTGAGGAGCCAGTTTTACCCCAGACACCACTGGTAAACATTGGGGCAGGGGATTTGCACTTTTTTCTTCATCATTTAGACTTTTTTACCATTGTTTTGATTTTAACCCCAGAATTGTATTTTAATTTTATTCTCCAAATTTCAACACTTATGTGGTGGTTTCGGCTTTGATCTTGTCATTTTGACTTTGATCTCAATTTCCCCAAGTTTATTTTCTGCTTTAAAGTTGGCCCTAATCCACTTCTGTACCTAATGAACCTAAAACATTGCACTACCTCCATGCTAATGAATATGTGAAATTGCACTGCTATGCTAGCGGTTAGCATGCATCGATATTACTTTCATTTTAAATCAGAATTTCAATCAAGCATATCACAATTACTCTTTGTGAACAGTACAAAAAACTCGAAATGTCAAAATACTGATGAGTAAACGTTTTCAAACAGAACAATTAAAGACGAGTTACTCCAGGCTCATGGCAGACTTTAGCATAACTACGGCAAGCTCAAGGCTTCAAACAACTCAAAGCATTGTTTGATGGCCTACTTCAATCAAAAAATTATAACAACATTACATCATTGTCAGGTGATGTGTGCTTCTTACTTATTTTTTATTTAATTACAACCAGAGATCTCCAGATCATTTACTCATCAATGCAACAAAATGTTTTTGATGCAGAAAAGTCATAAAGCTTACTGTTGTTCTCAGAGAATTCACAGGAGGAACTGATAAGGAATAAGATCAATGTGTGGAATAGATAAGGGAATCAGTATCAATACAATCTTATCAATACTCATCCCTGAGTTACAGGGGGGAAACTAAAGTTTGTAAAATAAACAGACACCTGCAGAGACTGATTTGGAGAGAGAGAGAGAAATGATAGAGATTGTTGTAAAGTGTTGTAGCAGTGGGGATGATGATGATGATGATGATGGTGGTGATGATGAGACTGTTGATAGCAGAAAGAAAAAAAGCTCAGGGACTCCCAGAGAGAGATTTCTGGTCACTTCAATGGGACATAAAGATTTAAAGTCAGTGACAGACAGATGGAGGAGAGAGGAAAACAGGAGCTCAGTGTCATTTTGGTGATTTGAGAAAGCTTCTGTGCATCAGGATGAACAACCTGAGGCTTCATCATTTAAACCTTCCTGTGGGTGCATCACAAATATTTGAACATCATTTTTAACCCATGTGAAATGTGAGTGTTGTCAGATCAGTCAGAGCAGATTGTCACTCAAGTTTTCTCTCATAATGTGGCTGAGATATTTAACTTTGTCCACCACAGGAAGAGCTTCACCAGAAACATCTCTCAGTTCACTCTTGAAATCAAAAGAAAAACCTTTTTCCACAGTGGTATCTCTCTTCCGCTTTCAACATGCAGAACTCCCTGTGCCACGTGTTTGTAGTTAGAGCCCAACATTAACAATCAAAGATAGAAAATATGACACTGCCTATTTGTATAGTAATCCTAAGGATTAACATTTTATGATTTTTACAAAGACATATTGCTGTTGCATGTAGTTTTGTTTGTATTAGGTCTTGTGTTAGAAACAGATGCGTTTAGAAATGTAAGATTCTGTATTTTCCTGATTATCCTGGTGATATGACAGATTCTGTATCTTCTTTAGAGACACGTTTCCTTTCAGATTGACTTTGAGGATGGCAGCCATGTCATGATTACAGACACCTCTCAGTGCTACTGACTAACCATCCAGGTTTAAACCCAGGTTACAGAGTGACATGCTCTTTCAGAAGCAGGTTTTGTGGACTTTAAAGCTGGTCTGGGGTCACACACGGTGAAACACGCTGTCAGGGCTCTTTGGAAACACAAAGGTGTGTGCAGCCTCTGTGTACAGTTGAGGAAATGTGTGAAGAAATGCTTACTCAGCTGTGCAGCCTCAGAGTTTAAAAAAGACAAATACTTGAAAATTTGACACAATTTCCTGAAGGTGTCAGTGGTTTCTAGGTCAAACTGATATGCTGTTCTCTGACTGGGTGTGTTGAGCTGACACGCACTGTTCTCTCCTTTTTCATGAAAGGTGTGTGAGCTCTGGTTAAAGAGAGGAGAGGAAACGCTGAGCAGATTCAGAGGAGTTCCAGTGTTTAAGACCTTTAGAAATATTTGTGACTTGAATGAAAGAATGGGAAGTGTCTTCAAATATCACATTTTTCAGCAGCTTCCAGGTGAATCTAACACAAATCAAGTATTTAAACTTTTACGAGAAACAAAACAAAAACTCCTGTTGAGTTTTGATGTCACTGCCTTTTGAGTCTGCTGGCTGTGGAGGGAGTGGTGTGTGTGTAGAGTCTTGGGCTGTTTTCCAAACCGCCTTCTACACTAGCAGTGCCTACTACTTTGGCTGAAATTTAGTATGTAGGAGGCAGATCTGTAGTTTACTACAAGTTCAACGGACCAGTCTACCTGGCATACTGTTTCCCACAATGCACGGTGCTAATGCTGTTTGTTAGTTCAGGGGCGCTCAGGTTGAGGTGAATTACTGACACCTACTGGAATAAACCAGCTCAACACAACAACAAAAATGTGAAACCGTCTGAGAGATATAAGTGAAGTGACAGGAAAGAAACAGCGGTAAATCTGCTCACTTCATCATAAAAGAGCTGTTTACTTTTACAAAATTCATAAAAGCCCTTAAAAAATTATCACTTTTTATTTTACACTAACAGCCTACGTGGGTAATGAGGACGCAGTTTTTCCACCAGCTGTAAAAATAAAAGTAATAATAAACGATGACTTTTGGTACAAGATTAAAAATCAAATATGGCGATTTTGCTGTAATAAACTTCTATACCTTTGCAAATTTCATAAAATCGGGACTCTAATCTCTCCCTGAATTGGTTGTTTTTCTAAATGAATTAAAAATGGTTCTTGTACCACTAAAGATAATGAAAATACCAAAAAAAAATTTACAACTACCATTCCCTTCCCATGCTTTATTTCATTTATTTATTTTCCTTTGTATCTTATTGGCATCTAATTCAACTTATCTACTTTTATTGCTCCTGTAACTCCACCACTGATTGATGTGGTGAATTAATGACTGAAATGTACTCATGGATTTATTTATGATAAAGTTAAACATTAGAAAAAAATCCATCAGCTCCACTTTCTGAAACAGAAATCCAGAGTAGTATACTACTTAACAGGTCCAACAAAACAGTCATACTACATACTACATGTGAAAGTAGTAGGTAGTATGCAGTGCCTACTACCTACTACTTTGACATGTAGTATGTAGTTGGTGGTTTGGAAAACAGCCTTGGTCTTGAATAGTTGAACTCCTCTTTGTGCTGACCCCAGAGCTCCTGCTCAGATTTACACCTGTCTCTAACCTGTTGGAAGCTCGTCATGTGTTTCTCTGGGGGCGGAGCGTTCAAAGCTTGAATGGATTTATGCTGAAATGTTTTCTAACTTTTTATTTTTTTGATGGATCAAAGTGAGTATTTATGTGTCTCTGTGCGGGGATTTTTCACAGACGGCTTCTCAGTGTATGAAATATTCTTCAAGGTGTCAAAATATCACCTGCATCCAGGAAATATCTTCCTGTTTATTCTTTGTCATTAACAATAAATATTCTTTTGCACTTAATAAATGTTGGTAAAGAAAAACAAACATCTGTTTTTTATTGTGAAGACTTATACCATGATTTCACCAGTAGAGGTTGCTCACCACCCACATGTCCACTCAGTGTGGCTGAGTCCCAGTGTTGAAACTGATTTCTGATTTCAGGATGTAAGTCTGCTCCTGACCAAACTTCTTGTCATCTTAGGATTTTACATTCCTTGGAATAAAAGGTTGAACCAGTACGTGAAACAGTTTGATAAAAAGTAATGTAACATAAAACACCACATAAAAGCAGGGACATTTATTTGTCTGAATCATTGCGCAGACCAGGCGGCTGTTTGGGACAGGCGTTTAATTCTTCTCTCACAAAAATCTTGCTCAGCAAAAAAGGAAAACTGTGGTAAATTCAATCAAATTATTTATTAACACTGGTATGATTATCACCTTTGCTTTTTGCACGAGCCCCTGTGTGTGGACCTTATTGTCATTATCAGCACGAGCAGCAAACTGTTCATCTGTGCTGTCACTCACAGTGGCATACATTTCTTTGGCTTTTGTTTTGTTCATTTTCAGGACACTCTCTCATGACACGCTTGCTCACTGATCATCCATTCCCATGTTTAACTCCAGCTCCTCACTGGTTTTCTTCCTACCTCCACCTCACAGCCTCGCTCTTTTGCTGTCGTCCTCACAGAGGCGTTGAAGTTGTGATCCATTTTTCCATTGATCTCTCACCCTCTTGGGGTCGACAGAGAAGTGTGGAGCTGCTGCTTCTCCTGAGTGTTCATGGGATATTTGACCACAGACAGTTTATAGTTAAGGTCGTACTTCTTACTTTTTCCCTGCACCGGAGCCATGGAGATCAGCAGCAAAGTGACTGATGTGACTGGCCTTAGTGGTGGCTACATCTTCTTGGATTTTTTAAAGAAATGACTCCCAGCGTTTATTTGAGAGGGGCGTTTATTTGTCAAAACGCACTGCTACACCCTGCGGTTGATTGGGACTCAGCGGCACTTTGGTGTTTTGCGGTAGTTGTCTACTAATCCTTAAAATCTTGGATTTTGTGGAAAACAGAGCAAAGTCACTTCATTTAATTATCAAATTTAAAAATTCACAAATCAAAGTGTATACTTACTAAAGAGTGATGTCACTTAATTTGTCTTCTTTAACTCCCTCATCCACATATCCTGATGTTAAATTAAGAACATTTTAAAGAAAGGGCTTTTTCCTTTGACTTCATCGGATACACAGACTTAAACACCCACTCAAGTCAAACAAGTAACAGTACTAGAATATTTTGGTACTGTTTACACCCTGGTACTGTGGGCAGGAACCTGAACTCTTCCATTCAGAGCCATGCTCTTGTTTTACACCACAGTTTGGTGTGGTCTTGCCAAAATGTAAGTCAAGCAAGTATGTCAGTCGATTTTATTTATTTATTTAATATAGCACTTTTCACTGAACAGGATCACAAAGTGCGTCACAGAGAAAAAGATCAAAGAGGCATAAAAACATTAAAATCACATCAAATAACAGTAAAAGAGACACACCATGACACAATTAAAACATCAGCCAGGCAAGTAGAGCTAAAAGCCTTTTTAAGTGAATGCACCTTTTTAAAGCTTTGTAAAAGATTCGACAGAGACGGTCAAACCATTAAAAGGAAGATTGTTCCATAATGCAGGAGCAACATGTGTCACACAAAAGGCCATTGGATAGCCTGGATATCAGCATTTGTTGCTGCCAGACCAGTGAATGGTGTCTTAATGAATTAACTCATCCTTACACTGTCAGAGTCTCTGGTGTTTCTGGATCATCTTCATATCAGGGTTTCACAAAACAGGTTCAACAAACTCTGAGTCTAACCCTGAACTCTGAGTTGATCTCCTCTGAGACAGAAAACTCTGGGTTTCCAGTTCCAGAACAGCTGATTTGAGTTAGTTTCATCAACTCGGAGTAGTTTAGCCTGGCATTAAGCACGTGCATCACCGCTATAAACGGACAGCATCAATGGAGCCCTGATAAGATGAGTGACCAAGGGGAGGGCAAAGTTTTCTTACCCCACCGGAACTGGAAATCTTACTTCACTCGTACGGTGAGTTTGAACATGTTTTTGGAAAAAGTGCAACACCACAGCAGCTGCAAAAGAGAGGGAGACGATGTGAGAGAACATCGCTGCTCTGGTCAATACGTAAGTTTAAATGTAGTCCTGCAATCACAATAATATTACAGGGAAAACTGCTTGAGTAGCTTATTAATTTATTTATTACAGGTGCAATCCTGCAGAGGAGAAAAATAATCGGCAGCAGCTTAAGATGAAATCTAAAAACAATGTTCAAACAGGTGAGACCTCCACATAATCTCACAGGTTTACCTCATTGTGGTCACGTTTTCATTGTTAAATAAATATAACGTGGCTGTTTGACTGTGCAGTTGTTTTATCTCCAACATAATGCTGTTCACACACATAAATGTCTTCTCATATGCATCATGTTCTGTTAAATAATTAATCCTATTTAAACTAACACAGACTTCTACTCAGCAAACAGAAAGAAGCAGATGCCAGTAAACAGGTGGTGGCCCAGCACCTTCACCTCTAACAGCCTGTTTAAAACTGCCTTGCTCAAGTGAATGCATCTCGATATTATACAAAAAACTGCTATTTGCAAAAAGTTGGAGCACAACACACAATATCTGCTGGGATGTGAGAGCATGACTAAGGCTGGTTATGTTACAAATGTAAAGACGGATCAGGTCGTGTCTGTAAATGATGGACTGTGATGTGAAACAGTTTAAAAAGAGAATTGTCTGGAAATGTGAGAACATCTATGCGCGCTCTGATGATGATCTCCCAAAAAATGTTAATTTCCCTGCGCAGTAATGCTGCACCTTCATCAACAGGGTCGTTGTCAAAAGAACATGTTATGTTTGTGACAAAAGTCGACTTATATGGTTTTAAATAACAAACAGCAGAACTGTGTAACACCAAAACTTTCCTGCTAACTGAAAAAATGAGGAAATCAAATATGGTGTGTGGTTGAAAGAGGGCGGAGACAGAGAGAAACTCCAGGTTCATTGAGAAAAACCTGGTCCTGACCAGGTTAGTTTCACAGCGTCTGTTACTACGGTAACTGACAGAGAGCTGAAGTTACCTCTCTTTGTGAAACAGGCTTGAGTTTCCCCTCTTTCTCTGTTTGAGTTACCTCCATTTGTGAAATGGGAAATTCAGAGTTTCCTTCATTTCAGGGTTAATAGACTCAGTTTTCATTAAACCTGCTTTGTGAAACGGACCCCTGGCCTACTCTACACATAGCAAAGTTTCAACCTGACTTTGTGTTTTTGGGCCCATTCAGGGTTTTCTGCAAAGATTCATGTCTGTGATGATAATCTAATGGGAGGAATCCCTCTAAACGTCCAGTAACGGGCTCGTTCTTCAAAATACTGGATCCAATTTGTCTGACTCCTTCCTGCTTTAGACTGCTGAGCTCAACCAATGCTTTGCCAGGAAAATAGCTCCAACCTGCTTGTCACCTGCATTTGTCTTTTCCTGTGTTAAATGAACACATCAATAAAGTCTGATCAACACCATTCCATGCTGAATCGCCTCCATGCAAAGATGCTACTCATAGACTTTGACATAAGACTGGCCTGTATTTGCCTTGTATGGTGTGGTCTTTTCTGAATGGCCTTCATTGTTGTTTTTGCTGCTCTCTGGTGGTCTGGTGGTGTAGTGCTACAACTACTTTTACACAACACGAGTCAGAGTTTATTAAAGCCTGAAAAATTGAAAACTTGCTTAGTTGAGTTTTTTTTCCCCATATAAATGAAAATTTTGAGATAAAAAGGTTGAAATTTTGGGATTGACAAGTTGACATTTTAAATTAATAAAGGGGGATTTTGAAATGAAAAAAGTCAAAATTTTGAGATAAAAATTAAAGCTTAAAAATATGGGCTTTTATGCCATTTAGTATTCTTTTTGATGTATTTGTGAAATTTCAATTCAAACTTAAGCTACAACTAAAAATAAGCTTATTGCTGCTCTGATATTTGAAAACATTGCATTGTATTTGTAGTATAGTAATTATTATAATTTCAGACAACTCTCTTTTATGACATAGTGATGAAATAACAATAAATTGACTTAACATTGAGTTGTACATTAAATGATAATTATCGGTTCAAACTAAAACAGCTTCATTGAGTACAAAAAGAAAATGAAAAGTACAGACCCGTCAGTACATCATTCGCAGGTGCACAGCAGCTTCTCACTCCAGACTGAGGGGAAGTTTGTCCCAAAGCTGCTGCTGTAATTATCCCTTCAACTTGATGAAGGGGACTTTATTCAGCTGTGAGTGTGACTTCTGACGGAGGGGGAGGGTGTAGGGTTTGGTTTGGGAAAGGGCCTGGGTCTTGGTAGAAATGCAGACAACAACTTCCACCAATCATAAAGCATCATATGATGCTTGAATAGCAGGTTAATGTACTTGCCCACTCGTACAATGATCAACATAAAAATACTTTGAAGCCTTTACCACAGATAGGTTTCTGTACATCTCTGTGAGTCTGTTACGCCAACTAATAAATAACCACAACAAGGCTTTTGTTACCTTAAGTAAAGACAACTTTATTACTGCTCATGTAGCAAAATGATATCTAAAATTACATCTGAAACACCCAAACACAAAGTAAACCCTTCTGTTGAAAAGTTTCTTGTGTAGAAAGAGGTAAAGCTTGGACACATTGAGAGCCGTGTCTTCTGCAAACACTCTTCAACCCTCGTATCCTACGTTAGTGACGGCATGCAGTCTTCTAGGATAACATCAGTTCAAACTAAATCCAGTGCCTTCCAAACACACAATGGACTCTCTTCCCAAAATACATCAAGATTAAGCATAAATAATTTCTTAAACTGAATTATCTCCATGCGAGTAAAGGACATTAGCTTCAGAGGTCTCAAACACATTGAAACAAAGGGAAGTACAAGGGAGACCTAGTATCTATGAAAATATATTCAACAGATATACAGATTGAGACAAAAATATACAAATACATGTTTAGCTATCTGTGTACAAATATACATCAGCAATATCACCCATGTGAATATCACAAATTATTTAGAAATCTTCTCAATGAGATGCTTCCTTTTTGAAAACGTGCATCTCTGTGGTAGTTTGGTTGGTTTTAAAGACACCGTACCCCATGTTCAGTTGGAGGGCCAAGCAGTGAATAGCAGCACAGGATGAAATGATGTAACCAAATACTCCATGAAGTCAGGACCACAACAATAAAGTGCATGATACAGACAGTCTTTGATATACAAGATCAACTTAAAAAAAATGCCCTGGATCATAACAATACTGATAACATGTCGGGTATGAAGAGTGAGCTGTGAATTTCCCTTGGGATCAATAAAGTATCCATCTATCTATTTTGACCTTCATTCAGACTAATGTTAAACAATGATTGAAGACTTTCTCAGTCAAACTCATCAACATGAGCTGAGTTTGTCCCAGTCAGGAATGCTTCAATACATCCACAGCATCAGCAGAAAACTCCTCAAATATGAGTTTTTTAACAGAAAAAAGGCTGTGTGACTTTATAATGGTTATGCATATGAAACTTCATTTGAGTGGCTTCTCTTTGTTTTCTGTTTCATGTTCAATCCCAGCACTGAGTCCCAAAGACTTTAATGGTGTCAGGTGTGCAGTGCACAAGTGCATCAGGGCTCCATATGGTCATCAAATATCAGGACTGGGACACACACGGACAGTGATAAACAATAGAGAGCCATACTCCAGCATGAACTTGTGTGTGCAGTGCAGCAGTTGTGTATCAGAGCAAGCACAACATCAAAGGACTTTAATCTGTGGATACTTCACTGAAAAACAAAAAAGTCTACAGATTCTGAATAAATAACAACAAAAGTGATTGGAGGAGGAATAAAATTAACTTATGAAACAAGTCTCCTATGGTACGACGGTGTATGAGGGCCACTTCAAGAAGTTTTCTATTTTATAAAGTGGCAAATTTGCAAGTTTGCTTCCTACCAGATTCATACTTTGTAGATTGTTATCATGCTACGCTTCACTACATCATGGAGCGACTTGACAGCCTCATCAGGTTATACTTTCAACTCTGACTCAGCAATGAAGATAAACTACTGATATGAATATAAGTAATTATGCTAAAAGCTTGTGAATTTCACATCATGGGATGAATAAAGTATCTTTTATCTATCCACTGGTTTTAGCCCAGTGTCACCACATTACTATGTACTCAAACAAAACATGACGCAACCATGTGACTGTCTCTGCATCTCTCCAGGTGGCAGCACATGAGCATCATCATAACATCTGAGACTTCTGATTTTCCGTTTTATAGACGCACAAATTTGCAATGAAGTTGCACTTTATAAACTGGCAAATTTACCACTTTATGATTTTTTTTTTCCTTAAGTGGCCCGAATATGCTGTCACACTGAAGGGACTGTGAGGAGAATCCATTTGAAGAGGATTGCAGCAACTCCTCTGGCCTGAGGACTTGTGTAAACTGCTGTGATGACATGACTCGTGCATTTGTTTTGGAAAAATGAATGGGGGGCAGATTTTCTTTTTAACCCTACTTTTCTTTGTTCCAGACAACTTTAACTGGATACAGTGCAAGGAGGTAATGCATTTATAAACAGTTACTTAGCCGCGTTTGTTTGAAATAGGACAACAAGCAAACTTTGTAAGTTTTTAGTTCAGTAGGCGGCAGTGTTAAGCTTAGCTACTCACAGCCTGGTGCTCTGAGACATGTCTGTAACGTGTAACGTTAGTGAATCCTGGTTATGTTCTACCAGTGCTCATCTACCAACTCCATCATCACCAAGCAGAGCAAACGTAACCTGGCTCTTCATTTTATTGATAGACTCTCAGGTTTGAACAGATCACTGCAGAATAACTGCTGCATGTGGACAGAAACAGACATTAGCACAAACAGATTAGTCACTGCTTTAGCCTTTAGCTCATGCTCTATCACTCTCCTGTTTAGCTTCCTTTTGCCCTTCTGTCCTTTTTCAATCAGACGGTCAAGTTCCTGTTTGCACCATGACTACAGATTAAATCACGGATATGGTTTTCACTAGAGGAAAACACAGATCTCTCTTCTCACTGCTAAACTTTGTCAGCCGGCGTAACATTGTCATAGATACTTTGACTTGCTGTAAGTAAATCTAGTCCAGTCTGACCCAATCAGAACCCTAAGGAACAGCATTTAGAAAGAATCTATTTTAGTGCTGATAATCTCATTTTAAGTTGTGGATTATAATCAGTCATATATATTCAGAGATCAGATTTTTTCTATGGCGCTTTTCCACTATACAATTCCAGCCCTACTCGGCTCGGCTTCTCTACTCGGCTCAACACGGTTTGGTTAGCTTTTCCACTCGCCCGACTATAGACTCACGGTGGGCGTGGATCTTATAACACAGCTGCGCTAAAGTGCTGCGCAGAAGTGCGTGCATGTCATCTATAACACAACACAAACATAATTTTGTACGAACATATGTGCCACCGTGGTCCTTAAAGGGAAAAAAAGCTTTCAAAAGATTTCATGAAAGTAATACAGCAGCTCAAATTTGGGCGTCATGACAACGGAGGTAAACAACAGCCTCGTGCTGCTGCACGCGGAGGAAAACGAAGGAGCTGCTTCCTGACATTAACTCTTCCCTGGATCCAGTGAGATCACTTTAATTTTTGATTTTTGGGCCTGGTACACCAGAGATTTTTTGTTGATCAATCATTCTTCTTTGAACTGGTTTCCCTTTCTGGTTCCCTGTGGATTAATGGACTGATTGGTGCTTAAAGACTCTTGTGGCAGACAGATCACTCCTGCATCGACAAACTTTGACTTAATGGGAAAGACTCTTTAAACCGAACTGTCTTTGCTGTTAACTTCTTTTTGGTTTAAAAAGGACTTTTAACTTATTTAGGAATCATGAAGGAACATTTTAGGGCTGTATTTTGTCTTCATTCAGTCTGGTTCTGTGCCGTCAGGTTTAAATGTCATTAAAAACCCGTCACTGACTTATTCCTTTGCCTCTTGTAAGTGATTTGTTCAGAGTCAGAAGCTGCAGAGACGACATTCTCTGACCAATAAATGACCGGCAGTCCGTCCATGTCACCATTCAGTACCGGCTTTACTCCCTTAGAACCAGGGTAAAGCAGGTACTAAAAACTGGCGTCTGACGCGTAGTACGCGCCTGTGAAAATGCAACACAAACCGGGTAGAGCTGAGTAGAGGCGAGTAGAGTAGGGCCAAGGCAAGTCAGTGGAAAAGGGCCATTGGATCATTTAGGAAGTCCTCACGGTCCCTTGAAACTGTATCAAGAATAATTCCAGTAGCCAAACATGGGTCTAATTAAATTAAACATGGTCATTAACACACCCTGTAGTCCCAGAGCGCAGACTTTAGGATTGGGCTTCATACTATTAAAGCTCATGCAAGGAATTTCTGGCTTGTATCGATTTTGCCCCCCGGTCAAAGCTGACACTCTATATTTGCTGATCTTGTCATGCGTATGCATGGGTGGCAGCACGCCGTAACTCATCTTATAAAACAACGCCACTAACATATCTCTTTTTCCAAGCTGGCTCAGAATTCCTGGTGGCTTTTACGTCATGTTACTGTTAGAGAAACTGAAGGACATACTCAGAGGATGATGAAATGAACATTTGAATTAAGTCTGTTAGCTTTTATACACTGGTGTAGAGAGTAGCAGAGCATTACGACCACAATCTGCAGAATCTGTTGTTTGAAGCAAGTTAATAAACTCTGGGGTCATTGTGTTCATAACAGTCCAGTTTTGATATTTTGTATGGTCTTTATTTGATAGATTCATCAAAGAGGGGGTATTGTGCTCTAGTTCTTTAGTCTTTATTCCATCCCTGTGGTGCCCCCCGTAGTGCCTGAAAAAAAAATCCCTTTTTTCCTCCCTGCTGTTTTAGAAGCCCCTTATTTCAGCCTTTGTCTGAACACTTCATTTGAGCTACTGTCTCTTTAAGGCTGCCCACCCCACAAACCATCTTCCCTCTGATTGGCCAGTCATCTGGAGGCCTGTCATGGGCAGAGCAATGAGCAGACCTCAGTGTTTCGGGCCCGCCCCTCCATTGTGTTACAAACC